>JAPDDO010000394.1:42500-157500 GCA_027422415.1 Schizothorax lantsangensis
GGCAAGATGAAAAGAAAATACTATTTAAACTTTTTTTAAGACAGCCAGTTTCCCTCAGAGATACATTCATATAAACTCCTATACCAAATGACTCGTTTTTTACGAGTCTCACGAGTCACGAGTCCAAGTCAAGTCCCAAGTCTTTATTTATGCGACTGAAGTGCGACTCGAGTCCAAGTCTCTGACTCGAGTTTCCAACTCTGATTCATGTTAAAAGAGTTATTAACCCTCTGCTGTTGTTCAGTCATTTTAGACAGAAAAAAAAATTGTTAGGACATTTTTAAACTTTTACAATTTTTAAATTAAAAAAACTTTTATGGTCGCTATGTGACTTACACCATGGTATTACAGATGGTTTTTTATTTTATTTTTGTCCACAAGATCTGCCTCAATTCAATGGATTTTAAATACTTTTGCTATATTTTTAACTTACTGCATTAATTGATAAATTATATCAAATTAATTAATGATATATATATATATATATATATATATATAAAATTGTAGTTCATAATTTAGATATGAATATTAAGTAATAACATGAAATACACACAAAATGCAAAATATTAAAGAAATATATATATATATATTTTATTAAGTGCAGTGTAGGCCTGTTCATTTCACCAAAAACAATATATATATATTATTACACGATCATGGCCTTTGGTCAGTTTTAAACCATGAACAACACAAGTGTGACTCCCAAATGAACAGTAGGCCTTCCAGAAGGTTAAGAGTGATAATCAATGACAAGGATCTTACTGGCTCTGACTCACACATCAGAAGCACACGAGCCCAATATACACATTCATAGAATTACATTATTTGAAAATATCTGTATTGGCGAGTGTTCATGCAAACATAATCTGTTATGCCTTAAGTGAATGTTTGGGGAACTGTTGGGGAAAAACATCAGATGTGTAACATTATATTAGATTTGTGCAGTGCAGCAGGTATTAATATACAGGCCGTCTGCCTTATTAATATTAATCTAACAATAAAAGAAAGAGGAAATCACTCACTGCTCTTGATTGAACTGCTGTATTTGTAATGAATACACTAAAGACTATGCAGAGATTTTTACATTTGATTATGTTTTTATTACTTAAATGATTCTGTTTAGATGTAAAATGAAAAATGTAAAGCAGTTAATTTAATTTGTTTCGTTCTTATATTTGTTCCACTATTTGCATCTTTGTTCTTATTTTTAATAACAAAAAATAGCTGTATTGTGATTATTAATTTAGTAATTATTAAGAAAAGAATTGGAGGAAAAGATGCATCATGATACACTGAGAATCGTTATATAATCGAATCATTACCCTCTGAATCATAATTGAATTGAATCATGAAGCAAGTGAAGATTCACACCTCTAGTAGCAACAACGTCTTCTGTGATTGCTCAAAACACCCCGTGCAGTGCATTGTGGTATCATGGGAAAAAAGAAAGTTGAATATATTTTTCCTATAGATTGGTGTGTGCTGAATGTGGTTGTATTACCGGAGATTTTATGGTACGGTTGCTTGGTGATTTTGTTTTGGAACTTTCAGAAAACTTTCAACTAGACTTGATTTTTCTCTAAATTGACATTGCTGACTCTATCAAACAGGTGTAGCTCAGTCGTTCTTTGTACAAATCCAAAAAAATCATAATTTTTTAAGTTTTTGTAATAGAGAATGTGAAAATAACACAAACAATTGTTTGAAAATTTGCTGATTGTGACTCATTATGCCAGCACAAGTCACAAATGTATTTTCTGCTGTCAAAACTCTATAGACCCTTATTAAAGTGTCTGGTTTGAGATATTTAAATGATGACACCAATATAACTTTTAAAGGGGTCATTGGATGCAAAATTCACTTTTCAAGTTGTTTGAACATAAATGTGTGTAGGAAGTGTGTGTACACATCCATCCTATAATGATAAAAATCCACCCAATGTTTTTTTTTAAATCCTCTCAAATCAGGCTGTTCTGAGATTCCTGTCAGAATGAGGTAGTTCTGCACAGGCCCCTCCCACGATAGTTGATTGACAAGACCGTCTTACCTTAGCCCCACCCCCCTGAGTGAGCTGAGAGAGCTGTAAACAGTCCGACCGACTCCGGTGCAGGGGAAGACAAGATGTCTCAGATCAAGCGATTGAAGTGTTTAGTTGTTGAATGTAATAATGAATAAAGCAGTCGCAGTTACTCCCGACATCTGAACCGCTGAAGACGCAGAGGATTAACGTTACTTTCATTTTGAAGTGAATGCGCCGATCCCCGATCTACATAAATGCATCTATGTTCGCGCAAATCATTCGTGATCCAGCTTTATCTACAGAAGAAGTGATTATAAGGGTTTTTATGAATCTTTGCTAATCGCCTTTCCTAATAATGTACTATTTAGCCAGTTTCGCGGCTGAAGTTTAGTATGCTCCATAGATATATATATACCTAGATGCCTCATTATCGATTTTTTTCTATGGGACGCGATATGTAAGCCATCCGCCATGTTTGTAACGGTCTGTGAATCTTTGAGCGCATTGACTGTGTGCGTCTACAACAGCAAGTTACACGCTTGTATATCTTTGAATATTCATTGATTATTATGGTGAATGCGAGATGGCTGGTCAACATATCTGGAGCGGTTGAATAGGGATCTACACATATCTATGGTCTGCTCGTCACTCCACAGGTGAGAGGGGCGGAGTCAGCAGAGCTCATTAGCATTTAAAGCAACATGGACTAGAATGGCTCGCTGAAAACAGAGCTGATATTGACAGGGTAAAGGTGTTTTTTACACTACCATTGAGAAATTTTAACCAAAGTATGTTATAGACTTTTCATTAAGACCCTAAAGAATCATATCAACTTGTGTAAAATGGGCATCCGATGACCCTTTTAAACTTTTAGAAGGGGAAAACATGAAATAAAAACTTGCAGTAATATGGTTGCATAAGTGTGCATTATTTAACTTTTTTTAAAAATATTAAATATTTGAAGCAGTTCTTGTCCAGTTTCTCTTTCACTCTCTCCAGTTATACTGTGATGATCAAGACATATGAATCACTGCCTGATTTGTAGTTAATTTTTTATGATCTTGTTTGTCTGGTGAATACATTGAAACTCATTGTAGCTTCAACAATGAAACATGAGCTCTGAAAATAATCCTCATCAGATGTCATGATCAGTTAGTTGATATGTGTTACAGCAGCAGAAACACATCAAGCTCTGAACAGATCGATGCTTTTCTCCTGCTGCTGAAGTCAAATATGTTCAGTAAGACACACGAGCATCAGTGAGCTCAGATACTGACGATGCTCATGAGGATCTTCTTCACTACGGTCAGTAAACCATCACTTTATGATCCTGCTGCAGATCCACATTCTCTTCAATCTCATTGTGTGTGTAGCGTTAAGATTTACTGCAATAATAATCACAATATTATGTGTCGTTTGTTCTCTTATGTGTCCATATGCAGGTGTGAAGTCAGTTTGTCATTATGGAGAACAGAGAGAGATCTTCATCTCCTGATCACAGCTGTGTGTCTCTGAAGAGTGACGGATCCATGGGTAATCCTCCTAACCTCAGTGATGATCCAGTGACCTCTGACCCCAGGTGAGACACAATCCAGTATTAGACAACACACTGACTTGTAATAAATGAAACAGCCGACAGAACTAAAGGAAGAGTTATGTCTGTGTGTTTATCAGGATCTTCAGGAAGAGTCAGAGATCTTCATCTCCTGATCACAGCTGTGTGTCTCTGAAGAGTGACGGATCCATTCGTGATCCTCCTGACCTCAGTGATGAACCAGTGACCTCTGACCCCCAGGTGAGATATAATCCAGTATTAGACACAATCAGTGATGGGAATAACGGCGTTATAAATAAACGGCGTTAGTAACGGCGTTATTGTTTTCAGTAACTAGTAATCAAACTAATTACTGTTTCCCCCGTTACAACGCCGTTACCGTTACTGACAATAAAATGCGGCGTTACTATAAATTATTATAATATTATTAGAATTCTATTTTTCAGTTCATCTGAATGGATGCGCAGTGTAGCTGTATTTGACGTACCGTAAACTCTAGTGTGAAGCGCACGGCTCGCCGTAGCTTTGTCTCACACACACACACACACACAGAGAGATACACACACACACACACACACACACAGAGATACAGAGCGAGAGAGTCTTTCATAACATGCAGAATTGACGCGCTACATGTAAACGATATTCTGTGTTGTATTTTTCTGTCAAAAAGAGTTCCTTTGGAATTCTTCAGCTTTTAAGAACTGCCGGGTTCTCTGCTAGTGGGCGGAGCTAATGCGCAAACGACAATCTCATTGGCTGGCGCTCACCTATTATCATCCCTGTTTTGATTTCAGCGAATCAATTCGAGCGAACCCATACAACCTGATTAATATTCATGAACCCAGCAGCTCCTTTATCCTTAGTGCTTTTATATTGTTATTAGTAGTAGAATTCGTAGTAGTTTTGTTATCTTATAATTTTTCCCCCTTTTTTTTATAGAAACACTAAATGATAAACAATATCTTAAGCACCAGTCCTAAGTTCAGTCAACATGACAAATATGAATTCATACATGGTTATTCTAATTACTAAAGATCTATCATCATATAATGCTAAATTATCATAATATCATATTATAATGCTTGACTGACTGTTGCTAAGTGTCAGTAGATAAATAGTGTCGATTAATGTACAATGTTTATAATAATAATTTATTCTATTTAGTGTCCATTTCATTCATTTAACATATTTAATATTGGGGGCATCCAAGTTATTTGACATTTGAACATTTTTTTTAAAGTAATGCAATAGTTACTTTCCTGGTAATTAGTTACTTTTATAATGATGTAACTCAGTTACTAACTCAGTTACTATTTGTGAGAAGTAACTAGTAACTATAACTAATTACTTTTTAAAAGTAACGTGCCCAACACTGGACACAACACACTGACTTGTAATAAATGAAACAGCCGACAGAACTAAAGGAAGAGTTATGTCTGTGTGTTTATCAGGATCTTCAGGAAGAGGAAGAGGAAGAGATCTTCATCTCCTGATCACAGCTGTGTGTCTCTGAAGAGTGACAGATCCATTCGTGATCCTCCTGACCTCAGTGATGGACCAGTGACCTCTGACCCCAGGTGAGATATAATCCAGTGTTAGACACAACAGACTGACTTGTAATAAATGAAACAGCAGACAGAACTAAAGGAAGAGTTATGTCTGTGTGTTTATCAGGATCTTCAGGAAGAGGAAGAGGAAGAGATCTTCATCTCCTGATCACAGCTGTGTGTCTCTGAAGAGTGACAGATCCATTCGTGATCCTCCTGACCTCAGTGATGAACCAGTGACCTCTGACCCCAGGTGAGAAAACTGCTATTTACTATTTACTGCATATAAAACTGCTAATTTACTCAGAGGGCTGACAGTGCGTTCACACCAGATGCGACTTGCGTGAATAAATCGCGCTATTCGCGCGTAGTTGGACGCTTGAACATTTTGAGTATACTCGCTTCATTTGCACGTGAAATTCACTTCACAACAGACGCGAATTCGCGTCATGGGAGGGGCTTATATAGCTCAAACTGAGTAAAGAGCGTTTTTTACAATTTACCAGATTGTCCGACCTCCTCACTCACTTTCTTCCAAGCAAGATCCTTTTTATTCCTGTTTCTATGGAAGTATCTACAGCGACGATTATTTTGTCCTCCATTGTTGTTTCGGATTTCTGCCTCCGCTTGTTGTCGTAATCACGTCACTACTAGAGCAAGCTCCTGATTGGTTAACGCGGCGCGAATTTCATTTCAATGGGCATTTTTGGAAATTTCTCATTTCGATCATCAATAGGTTTCCAAAACGAGTAATCGAGTATATATATATATATATTTATATTAGGGGTGTAACGGTTCACAAAATTCACGGTTGGGTTCGATACAACACAGTGGTGTCACGGTTCGGTATGTTTTTGATACGGGGGGGGGGGGGGGGCAATGGGTTACGTCACAATGTTGTAAATATTTCTGTTTTAAAGCATGAAGGCGAGGCAGTGGATATCACACAAGCACACGTTTGCACCAGGGTTTGCAGCACACGTGCAAACTTTGAGCAATATTTATGCCGGTGAACATCTTAATCTCAGTTAATTCACTAT
Source organism: Schizothorax lantsangensis (assembly GCA_027422415.1). NCBI lineage: Eukaryota > Metazoa > Chordata > Actinopteri > Cypriniformes > Cyprinidae > Schizothorax > Schizothorax lantsangensis. Next base: position 48,666 of record JAPDDO010000394.1, read on the forward strand.
AAGCAGAAAGTGAAAGTAAAAACGTAATGATGGAGCAGAGATGGCTCGATACCATAATTTTGGCTTCGGTACAATACCAGAATGTAATACCTCGGGATCGATACCATAGGTGACAAATATCCAGCCTCAAAAGATAAGTGAATTGAAAACAATTTTATTAAATAATAATAATAAAAACAGATTCATATTAATACCTTTGTATCAAACTGTAACAAAAAACCTACCGGGAACATAGGTTACATTTTGACTGAGTTTGAAGAAAAAATACAACTGAAGTAATGCAATTAATGCAACAAATGTTGCTTTGTAAAGTGTTATTCTAACTAATTAATATTCAAAATCACGTTATTATTTCTCTCTCTCAGATTGTTTTCAGACTCAGATAGTCAAAGAAAAAGCATTAAATATAAATCTCACTCTCTCGGCTGCTTCATATTAGCAGAAACATTCCCTTCATATTATTGATACTAAAATGAATATAGCAAAACTCTTGCTCAATTCAAATCCAATTAATATTCGATTGTATGAAATGCAGGTGCATGTTTTACGTGACCAAAACTTCACTGGTTCTAGCTTGCTTTCGTTGTTACTGTATCACATCTATGTGCGTTGATCAGTTGTAAATAAAAGTTCAAATTAAATCTGAATTTTTGAATGATGCACTCATGCTGTTGTTTTATATACACTTGAATGTGGGTGAGTTTCATGTAAAAGCAACATTTTGAGCAAAAAGCTGAGAAATTGTGTTTTTGTTAAAGACTATGTCTGGATCAGATTCAGAATGATGATCAAAACAGATGGAGCAGATCACTTCATTATCACCCACAAAACCTCACAATCAACCACTTCCCATGAAAGAGTTTCTTTTATTTTCAAAATTAACTTGAAGTGAATTAGAAAATGAACTGAAATAGAAATATATCAGACATTAATTATACATAAAATACAAGATTGCCATATTTATTGATATACAATATGATTAATATTTTAATGTTATGTATTTAAATGCTTTAATTTGCATTATTATTTAATTTGTTATTTATTATTTCTGTTGTTTCTGCAGAGGGAATAGAGATGATCAGACTGGAGACCTGGATTCTCCTCAACCAGTGAATGATGAACTACAGAGAGTCAAACACCAGCTCAAAACCAGCATGAAGAACAAGTATGAGAGATTATTTGAGGGACTGAACCTCCAGGAGAATGAAAGCCTCCTGAACAGCATCTACACACAGCTCTACATCATAGAGGGAGAGAGTGAAGGAGTGAATGAAGAACATGAGGTTTCACAGATGGAGAAAACAGCCAGAACACAACACTCACAAGACACTCCAATCGACTGCAATGACATCTTTAAAGCCTCAGCTGAACCAGCATGTGAGGAGAAAGACCAGATCAAGACTGTTCTTACTAAAGGCATCGCTGGAATCGGAAAAAACCGTCTCTGTGCAGAAGTTCATTCTGGACTGGGCCGAGGGAAAAGCCAATCAGGAGGTAGATTTCATGTTTGTGCTTCCATTTCGAGAGCTGAACTTGATCCGAGATCATCAGTACAGTCTTCACAGACTTCTGCTGGACTTTCATCCTGAACTTCAAGATCTGGACTCAAAGATTTATGAGGAGTGTAAAGTTGTGTTCATCTTTGATGGTCTGGATGAAAGCAGAATCACACTGATGTTTTCAGACGCTCAGAAAGTTTGTGATGTGACTGAGACTTCATCAGTGGGTGTGTTGATGTCAAAGCTCATGAAAGGAGAGCTGCTTCCCTCTGCTCTCATCTGGATCACCTCCAGACCAGCAGCAGCCAATCAGATCCCCTCCAAATACATCAACCGTCTGACAGAAATTCAGGGATTCAATGAGCCTCAGAAGGTGGAATATTTCAGGAAGAGAATCAGTGACCAGCATCAAGCCAGCAGAATCATCTCACACATCAGAAGAGCAAGAAGCCTCCACATCATGTGCCACATCCCCGTCTTCTGCTGGATCTCATCCACTGTGCTTCAGAAGCTCCTGGAAGAAGATCTGAGTGCAGAAATCCCTCAAACTCTGACTGAAATGTACATCCACCTCCTGCTGATTCAGATCAACATGAGGAACCAGAAGTATGAAGAGAGAGATCCAGAGAAACTCCTGCAGTCCAACAGAGAAGTGATTGTGAAACTTGCTGAAGTGGCTTTCAAACAGCTGATGAAGGACAATGTGATGTTCTATGAGGAGGACCTGATTGAGAGCGGCATAGACGTCACTGACGCCTCAGTGTATTCTGGGATTTGCACTGAGATCTTTAAGCAGGAATCTGTGATTCATCAGAGGAAAGTCTACAGCTTCATTCATTTGAGCTTTCAAGAGTTTCTCGCTGCTTTCTATGTGTTTTACTCACATGTGGTTAACAAAGAATTGCTGCAGTTTCTTAGACTCTCTCTGAAAGAGCTGCTAAAAACATCAGTAGATAAAGCGCTTGAGAGTAAGAATGGACGTCTGGATCTGTTCCTGCGGTTCCTGCTGGGTGTCTCACTGGAGTCCAGTCAGAGACTCTTACAGGATCTACTGACACACACAGAGAACAGCTCAGAGACCATCAGATACACCACACAGTACATTAAACAGAAGATCAGAGATGATCATCATCCTCTCTCAGCTGGTCAATCCATCAATCTGTTCCTCTGTCTGCTGGAAGTGAAAGATCAGACTCTGTCTACAGAGATTCAGGAGTTTGTGAAATCAGACAAACACTCAGAGAAGAAACTCTCTCCTGCTCAGTGCTCAACAATCTGCTACATGCTTCAGATATCAGAGGAGCCGCTGGAGGAGTTTGAGCTCATGAAATACAACACATCAGACGAGGGGAGAAGAAGACTGATACCAGCTGTGATCAACTGCAGAAAAGCTCTGTGAGTGTTTCATCATTAACTAAACTATCATATTTAATAATGAACCTGACGCCTTTATAATAAATGTTCCTGAATGAGAGATTTTCTCCTAAATAACAGGCCAGAATCTTAAAGGAGTCACGACAGGTGTGTTTAATACAGTAGATAGTGGAGTAAAATGTCTGTTATCACCGCGGTAAACACAACCCAGTCACATGAGAAACTCCTTCATTAAATCAGCAGCAGGTGCAGCAAAGAGACGGTCGACCGCATTGATCAGTAAAGCTGCAATTCAGACATTTTCACTGTGAATGAAGATAAAATAATCACATACATTACTGTAATATTAATAGCAATAATAATATAGCATTATCACATTAATCTCCAGTAAATATTGATCATAAATGGTTAATGTTCCAGCTGTTTGACTGCTGTTACAGTAACTATTACAGTGAAGGCAGGGCTCTAGACTCATTCTTCTCACTGGTCGCACGAGCACATCATCATTTTATTTATTTATTTATTAACATTTGACTAATCGATGCATGCTGATGAACTTTTATCATAGTTTATATTTATATGATAACGAAAGTGTTCAACATTCAACCCGTTCTTTTTCATCAGTATTATTTGTGATTTAAATTTTGTGAACAATTCCTCTTTTTGCTTTCACTTTCACTTTCACGATCTTGGTGTCACGCTTTACAAGAAAAGATAATGGTCTGTTTTGCTTATATCTATACACCTTTCACTTTTTAAAACTAAAACAAAAGATGGATTCATTGTTATTCTTAATTAAAAAGCACAACAACAATAAAACAGTATGTTACAATGACAAACTAGCTTACATAACATTTATTAACAAAAATTAATAAGACGAGGCATAGGACACATCACATGCTGTATTATACCGACTAATACATAACAGAATGTTTAGCAAACACTGAGGAATCAAATAATAATAATAATTAAAAAAATAAGGAAAGCCTCCATAGTGTAACGTGAGGTAAACAGCAAAGATAACAAGCTTTTCAAAACGAAAACAAAAAGAAAAGTAAAACTAAACTGTCTGTCGCTGACAGGACTTGTGTTTTCTCTACAAGAATACCAACATGTTCACCTTCTCTGGTTTAAGAAGCGCTCTTTTACTTTAGTTTGAAAACCAAATCCTCCGTTGCGCTCCATGGCGCGCACCTTCGGCTAAATATAAATATAAATTCCGCTAACCAGGCTCTACCCACGACGCGCTCGCGCTGAAAGCGCCTCTCTTCACGTGATCAGTGAAATCTGACTCCTGCGGCTCTGCAGCACACGCTGTATGAAGCAGACGCTTTGGAGCAGCGCAGACCATGCACTCACACAAGTGCGACCACGACCAAAAAAATGGTCGCAAATGTCTAGAGCCCTGGAAGGCAGTGCTTGAAGTGTGTTTACTCTTTACTGTACAGCACTAGCCAGTATTTTACATTATTATACATTTACAGAGGTCTGCATTATGCCATAAAATAATTAAAATGAGAGAAAAGGTGGATTACCATGAATGGATTATTACGAGTAATATAGGTCTAGGGTAAACGTACCCATTAAGCACACTTTCATTTTTGAGATCAGATTATAAAAATAATTTATTATCCTGATTGATGTCTTAACCAATTTATGTGTTAGTTACTATGTACCTCCTGTAATTTCAAGTCAATCAGATCATCACACACTGAGATGAGTCTCCATGGGGCTTTTCACACTTGAAATTGTTAACCCTGGGTCATCCTAAACCCCGGATAAGATGAATCCTGGGTTATCTGTAATCACGTTTCACACTGCTCATACTATACCTGGGGTTAACTGTTAACCCTGGGTATTCATTAACAGTCGTTTCACACTGTACATTCCCAAACCCCGGGTTAACGTTCTTATTTGCATATTTGCGGTGTCACTGTCACTGATTGGACGAACAGCAGGCAACCTGTTTAACACGGCTTTTCCCGCGTCTTTCCAGTTATTAAAAACAATGTCTCTGCTTATGTCTTTAGATCAGCGAAGATTGAGGAACAGCTGATCATAGCTGTACAGGCAGGGATAGCCATTTTTAAATACATTTAGTAGCAGAGCTACTGCAAGCGGTTTAGTGCTGGAAATCCATTTATCCTTTGCTGAAACTTTGCGTCTTCATGAAGAGCGCAGGTCATGGTTGCTTAGCAACGGCAGACGCCATGGGAGCGCAAGCTTAAACGCGTTTTTAGGCGTGACATGTGAACGGCCTCATGAGAAGCAGAAAGGCAAGAAAACAAAGACAAAAGTACAAAAGAAAGAAAACAAGGAGCAAAGTATGTGAATATTTCTTTGAATTTCTTTTAAGTGTGGAGAGACTAACGTTAGTGTTTACTTGTACAGTAGCGTAAGAATAATACCGTCTCCTACTCACTCCAGTTCACACGCTTTCCGTCTTTTGATATTTCTTCTCACCGGCTGCAGTTTACACAACACGCGTTTCCTGTTACTGACGTGACATGAGCCTCACTGCTCAATTTCTGATTGGCTGTCTGTTGTCAAGCCTCCAGCAGCAACAAGCAAACACCGCTCTGTTTCACACTGAACAAACTTAGCACCGCAATGCGGGGATAACACCACAAATGCGGGGTTAACCCTGCTCCGGAGCAGGGTTTCATAACCCCGGGTAAAATGCAGTGCTAACACCGCTTTCAAATTACAGGTGTGAAACGTGTCTTTACCCAGGGTTAAAAGCGGTGTTTAGAACGACGATAACCCGGGGTTAAGCGCAGTGTGAAAAGCCCTCATGTGTTCACACTGTCTGGCGGCCATTTAGAAAGCTGTCTGAAAACTTTCACCAAAAGAGGAGCCCCTTAAATGTGTGTTTTTTTAGATGTTTAAGCATTTATTTGGGGTAAGTTTCACTACTTATTGTAAAATTAAGAGATTACACTCTAAAAACTGCTGGGTTAAAAACAACCCAATTTGGGTTATTTTGGCAACCCAGCGCTGGGTCAAAAAGGGACGAACCCAGCGCTGGGTTATTTTAACCCAACAAGTTGGGTTATTATTGTTTAACCCAGCATGCTGGGTTGCTTTTTTATGGTTTAAAATGACTACATTGCTAGGCTAAAATGAACCCAAATCGAGCTAGGCATTAAACCTACAAATCTTGTTCATTTTAAAATCACTTTTACACACAAAGAATGAGTATCAAAAGATAAATATTTATTAAAAACAACAAGAGAAAACAGTCAAAAAGTAACATGCATGTAAGAAGAAATGCAGAAAAGTATGGCATTAACAGCTACAGAGTTTATAAATGAAGCATTGAACATTTGTTAAATAACTTAAGATCAAATTTGACTTTTTTTGGTAAATTTTATATATTGTATAAAAAACATACAAAAACACTATTATACAATAATTGTACAATTAGTTAATAGTTAAGTTCTTTACAAACTATTCTGGCATGAGAGTACACAAATAAACCACAACATTAACACTGATATTATAACATTTAACAGAAGCATGTGTGTGAAAGAACGTGAGCATGTGTATGAATGATAGTGTAAACTCAATTTCTACTAAACAACACAGAACAAGCATTTAACATTTGGTTTTTACAAATTATACACTTACAGTTTGTTTCATAGTCCATGAATACAGATCATGCATCACTGTCAATTTTCATGATCTCTTTAGCATAATTGATATACTCATGAAGAAGGGGGGAGTGAATGTACAGCGCTCTCTCCACCCTCAATACCACGACTGAGGTGCCCTTGAGCAAGGCACCGAACCCCCAACTGCTCCCCGGGCACCGCAGCATAAATGGCTGCCCACTGCTCCGGGTGTGTGTTCACGATGTGTGTGTGTTCACTGCTGTGTGTGTGCACTTAGGATGGGATAAATGCAGAGCACAAATTCCGAGTATAGGTCACCATTCTTGGCCGTATGTCACGTCACTTTCACATCTTTTACAACATCCAGGGCAGCGTCCTCCTTTAAAACCACTGTTGCATCAGTTTGGGGGAAAGGTCATTCTCCTCTTTGACCAGCATTCATCCCAGTCACCGCCTGTTCTTCATCAGTGGCCTAAAAAGAGAAAAACATTTGAAAAAAGAAAACATTTAATTCAACTGTCCATTTTCATATAGAGGTGCATCCACATCAGTAAGGATAGGTAAATAGTCTGTTTTATCATTTCAACCACTTTGTGTGGTTGTTTAATGTCTGTCTACCACAGCGCTCTAGAATGCTATAATGGCAGCACTAGTGTGAGGGCATGTAATATTGTTTAAATAAATATACTGCTTTCAGAAAGCTACTACTTTACTGAAACATTAAAACAGTCATGACATTCACATACCTCACAAATTTCCATGTACGTGGAGGGCTGCTCTTTAAAGGGTTAGTTCACCAAAAAATGAAAATGGTCATAATTTACTTTCCCACATGTTGTTCCAAACTCTGCTAATTTCTGGAACACAAATAAATATATTTAATATTCTCTTCATTTTTGTCCTCCATTGCAAGTCTGGGACATATTTTCTTCTGAACAGACATGTTCGCTATCATATAATTTAAGATTTATTCATATATAAATATTGGCATGGATTACTTCTACAATAACTCTGTATTTTTGAAGCTTGAAAATACTGATTATCTAGACTCTCAATGGATTAACCAAAAATTATGAGAGAAAATTAAAAATATATTAATTTGTGTTCTAAAGACAGACAAAAGTCTTATAGGTTTAGAATGACATGAGGGCAAGTAAATATTTTTTTGTGTGAACTATTCCTTTAAGAAAGGAAGACCAAGAATGATGACTCTCCAAATCAGACAACTCCAAAGTTAGTTTGAGTTCTGCAATAAAAAAACACAGACATCAATGGTATACATAAAATATGAACACGTAATCACACTGTTGTTGCATCAAAATGTGAAGTAAACAGGCAGGAGACAACAGAAACATTTATTTTCTAAAAATAACTTACATCAATCTCAAAAGAATGATACTCTCCTAGGTCTCTGGCTTTCAACATCTACAAAAAACAAACAAATATTATTTTACTCTTAGTAAAAAAAAATTGATAACATGGAATTATGAAGTTTACTTGCCTTAAACTGTCTATCCCTCTCTTCCGAAGAAGCTGAGAAAATCGCCTCCTCCTCACACAAGCAGGCTTCTGTGTCCTTAACTCCAAAGTTAGTTTGAGTTCTGCAATGAAAAAAAGGGACATCAATGGTTTAAATTAAATATGAACACGTAATCATACTGTTGTTGCATCAAAATGTGAAGTAAACAGGCAGGAGACAACAGAAACATTTATTTTCTAAAAATAACTTACATCAATCTCAAAAGAAAGATGCTCTCCTATGTATCTGGCTTTCAACATCTACAAAAACAAACATTCTTTTAGTCTTAGTAAAAAAATAAAATGATAACATGATGGAATTATGAAGTTTACTTGCCTTAAAACCATCTTTCCCTCTCTTCTGAAGAAGCTGAGAAAATCGCCTCCTCAACACACGCAGGCTTGCTTTGCCCATAACTCCCAGCGCGGGCACAATGAAGAAACGAGCTCATCAAGTCTGAAATATTACATACAAAACATTACTTAAACAATCATCACTTCATCAGCCTCAAAATAATTATGCTAACGTTAGTCTTTATTACAAAACGCCGTTTCCATTAGGAAACTACATTGAGTTTAACCGCGAAAAATAAGATAACGAATTAACATAATAACCGTCCATTAACACCTCAAAAAGTGCAGATATTGTAAAATCTTATGTAAATATGACATAAGACACTCACGGACGTTATATTAAAAGCATCTCTTCCGTTCAGTAAAAGAGGCCGTTAAGCCCTCCGTTTCTGAGGCGAAAACCGCGTCCGTGTATTTTTCAATATAAGCTCTTTTCGGACTATTTCCGCCTTCCATAAAACCTCAAAATACTCCCGGACACAAACAATGAAGGATGACTTTACATTTTTAATCTTTACTTACCATAACGTCTTTCACTCGCTTCTCGCTTCTTTCAGGCTGAGAAAATGGCGGCTTCTCGCACTGGTGTCGTCCGATGTTGACGTAACGTGCGTGCTCTCCTTCAGGTCCGCGTTCCCAACCCAGCGCTGCTGGGTTATAATGAAGACTAATTTTCAACCCAAAATTGGGTTAAAACAACCCAACGCCCTTACCCAGCGGTCTCAACCCAGCATTTGGGTTGAAAAAATAACCCAGCGTTTTTTAGAGATTAATGTTCAGACTTTTACATATTATAACCTGGAACTTGGATGTGGGAAATAATTACATTAGATCCAAAAGATAGTTTTAGCAACACAGCGCAGATGCTACAGAACACAGTTAGCTGACTAGCTGTATAAGATTGTGTGCTACGCTAACATATTACTTCACAGGCATTACTGGCTTGTACTTTTACATCCATAATATTATAAATTGACAGTTTATTGCTAGTCTGTGGTTTTACAGTGCTGTAATTTTTAAAGGTATCATATTATTGTAAGGTGAGTTTAAAGGGTGCACGACTATGAAAATCACAGCTTCAGTGTGACATCAATAAGAAAAAGTATCATTTCATAGATATTGTTAATAATAGTTGTTCGTATTAAAATGTATGAACTTAATACATGACTTAGACTATTTATTTAGCAAAATCCTGTCATTTTAATAAATATTACATGAAATGTATTAAAAATAGTTGCTGCTCCCATTAAGCTCAATGTCTCTCTTTAAGCTCTTCCACACTGAACATCTATATACATACTTCATAAACACACTTCACATATTAACTGATGGTTATCACTTTAAGTTAATCTTTATAAAATGTCTAATAACTTATTTTAACAGCTTTAAGATGACAAAATCGAGACATAACTATAGTTCATGCCCAAAGATGAAAGATGCATGTCGTCCATCAGAAACCTGTCGTATCTGTCCAGAAAAAAGCAACTAAAGGCTGGAATAAACTACATGACTTTTAAAATGTGAACAATTTTTAAAACACCAGACATCATACACTTAACGACTTTGTAAATAGTCACAAAGGAAAACTGTCCATCATACACTAAACGACTGAGGACTTTAAACTCCTTCCGATCACAACAAACTCACACAGAAATGTGCGCTTTGTTTCTGTGTTCATCCCCATGAATTAAATGTTTTATTGGTTTGTTTTATTACATTTTTGAATGTGTTATTTATATAACTGATCAACTTGAATGCCTTGTTGCTTGATTTTAGTTTTTAGGTTTTTTTATTGACTTTGTACCTTCAAATAAAACATTTTTCAATTATTCTTTAAAAAGGTTTTTTTAAAATTAACAATAATTTTTAATTTTTTTTTAACAAAACATGACGTGAGCTTAATGGGAACAGGAGTGTGCTTAAAGGGAACACAAATGTACCCATTAAGCACAGCCAGACTTTTTGTATTTAATGATGTATATCTTAATTGAAATGCTTTTGTCATTTAAAATAAAATTAAATATTTTTTGAAATGGGAGGGGCTTATATTTGATATGGCATAATCTACAGCACTGTTGCTGATATTTGAGCTATATGTAAACTGTCCACAGGAATCTCCTTTGATTCTACCATTGAGGATATAAAGACCTAAAGTTTGACAAAGGTGGGCTACCTCTTTCCCATGCCTATTGACTCCAGTATCCTGGTTATTTCTTCTAGGTAGAGTACTGAAGAGATCTTGGGGTAAATGTGTGAACAGATGTTTATCTCCCGAGTTATCAATATAGTCTAATTCTGAACCAGTTTGAGCTTTTAGATCTCCACATAGTAAAATTTTCCCCAGAGTTTGATATTGATTAATTTCTTCCTGTAAAGTGTAAAATACTTCATCATCGTAGTATGGGGAATCTGATGGAGGAATATAAATTTCCACAGATAAAAAGGTCTTTATCTAGAATTCCAAAGCTTTTATCCAATTTTAACCAAATGTGGTTTTTGCCTTGCTGTACTGGTGATGTAAAAGGGGCAAGGTCATTTTTGATCCATATGACTAAACATCCAGAGTCTCTACCACGATGTATTGAGTTGAGTTTCCAGGAGGACACTATGATCTCAGAGTAACTTGCAGGACACTGAGTGGACACATCTGATATACACCATGTTTCTGTTAGAATTAGGATGTCAACATTTGTGATGCTATTTAAAAAATCTGTGTTCGTGCTTTTTAATCCAAATGTTTTAGAGCACAAACCCTGAATATTCCAAAAGCTAATATTTAACATTTTTATATGATCGGCGATTAAGTAGTACTGCTGTTTATCTGGAGGCAAAACCCCGAAAAAAAAAAAATATATATATATAAATAAAATAAAATAAATATTCAAACAAAACAAAACAAAATAACAAAGTAATAGTAACAACAGAGCAAGTAAAAAGGTAGTCAAACTGATTAAAATAAATCATTGTGAATAGTGACTAAAACTACTACTAATAATAATATAGTAAAAATAACAACAATCGATAATAAAAATAATCACAATGATAATAATCATTGTGTTGTGATCAGTCATTGTAGATTTCAGTTGAGCATTTTGTTGCAGAGAAGGCTTAGCAGTCGTTTGATTTCTCTCACATCACTAATGGACAGTTCCTGAGCCGCTGCTGCTGTGATAGTACCTGGGCGTAGCTTGGTCTCTGCTGGGACGGGTCTTCAGTGTACCTCTCTTGCTGTCTGTGAGACCAGCCTGACGTCATGGGTTGTCTGTGAAGGTCTTGTGGTGGTCTTGAGCGAGATGAAGGTCCAGATGGCTCAAACGGTTGCGTTCTCACATTTATTTTTGCTCCTTTATATCGGGTTGTCGGAAAGCGTCTAAGGGCAACATCTTTGATGGCTTTGGCAAAAATCCTGACTCCCTCCTGATTCAGGTGGAGCCCGTCATACAGGTGCCATGGTCTTATAGAGCTGTGATGGACTAGATGCATGTTGGGCAGACTGGAACAGGAGTGACGGACCTCTTCGTTGATCGTATCTATCACTGAGGGTGGGACGTCGAGCCGTGGGAGCAAGCTGGAGACCAGTACACATGAACTGGGGAATGTCTGTGAGGCTTTCTCTGCCATCTCATGCATTGCCTTGGCTGTGCCTTCATTTAAACTGTGGAGGTCATTCGTACCTGTATGAATGATAATACATTGCGGGCTGCCGAGATCATCACTAGTGATCAGTTCATGAACACGTTTTGTGTTTCTGCAGTGGAGCTCTAGAACCCGCTGTCTGGGGAAGAGTTTCTTGGGTTCATTGTTCTTTCCTATTGAGTCCATCAGAAGAACTACTGAGGCCTGAGTCGCTGGTGTTCTGTGGGACGGCGGCGGTGTGTGAGTGCGCTCCTGGACATTCACTGTGTCTGGAGCTGTGGAGCTGTGTGACGTCACTTCATGATGGAGGTGTAAACTACTCTCAGTACAGTTGTTGTTGGGAGATTCACTTTCCCTGTTTTTCAGCTGTAAACACATTGCAGTCTGTTCTTTCAGCTTTTCTTTTAACTCCTGGATGTTTTTCGTGAACTTTCTTTCTCTCTGTATTGAGTCCTCTTTCATTTATGACATTTCAGCCTTAAGTTTCATGTTGACGTTGTGCAAATCCTTAATTTCACCCTTAAGTTTACTGATGATAAATTCATCTGGGCGGCTCAGGATTAGCTGCTTTAATTCTGACACCTCCATCTCTAGAAGAGCCATTTTCTCAGGAAGACACCGGAGATAACTGGACACATGTGTGGGCTGCTCAGTCATCAGTTCATCAGATGGGACCGGAGATGTGCTGACTGGAGAGTAGGGCAGCAGTTCATTCTCATCTTCAGATTCCTCCTCTTTAACACTGCAAGGTGTTTCCTCCTCAACTGTCTGCTTTAAAAGGGGAAATGATTTTTCAAAAGCTTGGAAACTATTGTCAGGGTTCTGTTGTGTGTGTCATGTGTTCCCGCCTCATGTGTCCATATTTGGTTTGTTTCCTGTCCTCGTTAAGTGTCATTATGAGTTAATCCTTGTCCAGCCCTGTTTGTCTAATTATCTATGATTTACCTGTGTATTTATAGTCCTGTCTGTTCAGTTTGATTTCGTCTGGTCTACTCTTACTTCCCCGGTGTCTCCTGTCCATGTAAGTCCTGCCTTGTCCTCCCTTGATGTCTATATTAAAGACTATAATTTGAGTTTACGTCCTCGTCTGCGTGTTCCTGTTTCTCCCTCGTGTGTGCACTGTGACAACTATAGCTTCATTCCCTTGAATTAAGACCGTTCCACTGTTGTACAGATTGATGGTTTGGAAATGGGAAGAGTGGTCAGCTGATTCAAAAATGCAGATCTGACTTCCTTTACAGATTCCCTTCTTAGTGTAGGGGAAATGTTCATTAATAACACTTTTTCATATGAGGTTCCTCTCTGTATAGAAGATCAAATTTGTCCTCTTTTCTTGAGATGTCATATCAACATAAAGATATTCAGGATGTTCATGTAACAGTGCTTGTTTAAATGCTTTTCTTTTGTCTCCTTTAATGTCTGCAGGATAAACGATCTCCATGGCAACCGCAGAATGCATCAGTTATTGACAGTTGAGATTTATATGATGCTGGTAATTGTTAATTATAATAATATATTTATATTATAGATAACTCTTCTTAGTGCCGTACTGTAATGTCCTGTGTTGATGGTGGCTATATTCGTCTCTTCTTGATGATTGTTCAGCTGTATGTAGTCGCTCCGATCTCTCTCTCAGCTGCCGATGCCACTGTAAATCACAGTTGTGGCTCCTCCAATTAAGTGACTGAAAGTTATCGCTTTGTTTCTGTACTCTTATATTTCCATAAGTGTTAAATACAGGTGTTTATGAGCTTTTACCTCAATTAACAGCAGTACTTTATGTGATTTAATAGGAGCTCATATCTAGTGCGTCTGTTCAGAATGTTGCTTCTCTCTCTCTCTCTCAATCGATAATTAATTGAAATATATACTATAAATGTGGTCTTACCGCACTATTTCATCTCTGTGTCTGATTTGAAGCTGGCAGAATGCTGAGCTAACGAGCCGTAACTGACAAAAATAACTGTCATTTTTACCCATTCGGTCAAATATTGCGCCGCACAGAGCAATACAAGTTTTAACTTGTCTATAACTTGGCAAATGACCATGGAATAAGCGGGATAATCTCCGCTTCGCGTCGGGTGGTTCTTTGCCTCCACGTCGTGCATTAAGGCTAGCCGTTGATTATCCCTTACTTAAATGTTAGCCTTTTGAGAATGATTTGCAAACTCAGATGTGACACATTTCTCTGAATGACTGCAGAGAACAAGCCCTGATTCACAACATTAGTTTTCCAAACACAGAAATAATGTGCAGTTTAGCTTTTCAGTGTCCAGAACTGATGGAATATATTCACAATAAGCTACAGAATATGTGGAAGACTGAATCTATGCAGGACTAATAGTGACAGTTAAGATGTTATGATCGTGCTTTGATTTATAATTCAGAACGACTTAAAGTCTTTCTTGCTACTACAGTGAAAATGTAAGCGATTTTTTTTTTTTTTTTTTTTTTTTTAATAAATAATAATAATAATTGATATGTGGTTTTGGGTTTAAAGTTCATTTATTTCAGTAATTCAACACAAATTGTGAAACTCGTGTATTAAATAAATTCAATGCACACAGACTGAAGTAGTTTAAACTTATGCGCCCTCCAGAAGCTTGCGTTCTGCAAGTGAACGACGTCTTGTGGTGCCATCCCAAAGAGGTACCAAATCACTCTCACGGACCTTTTCCTGGACTGTGTCCAGCTGGTGGATGACCTCCCGATCTCAATTCCAACAGCTGAGTCTTTAGCCATTTTCAAAAAACATCTAAAGACACATCTTTTTTGCCTGCACCTGACTAACTAATACTAACTTACCTATTCTATTTATATAAAAAAAAAATAAAAATAAAAAAAAATACTAGCTACGTGTACTGTGCGAGACTAACTGAGACTTGTCATGACACTTGTATACTGTTGCTCTCTCGATGGTCTGATTGCTTCTATTGTTCTCCTCATTTGTACGTCGCTTTGGATAAAAGCGTCTGCTAAATGATTAAATGTAAATGTTTAAGTATTTGGTTCTTTTAATTGTGGTGATTTAGGCTCACATTTAACAAAAACCCACCAATTCATCTCAATAAATTAGAATATGGTGACATGCCAATCAGCTAATCAACTCAAAACACCTGCAAAGGTTTCCTGAGCCTTCAAAATGGTCTCTCAGTTTGGTTCACTAGGCTACACAATCATGGAAGACTGCTGATCTGACAGTTGTCCAGAAGACAATCATTGACACCCTTCACAAGGAGGGTAAGCCACAAACATTCATTGCCAAAGAAGCTGGCTGTTCACAGAGTGCTGTATCCAAGCATGTTAACAGAAAGTTGAGTGGAAGGAAAAAGTGTGGAAGACAAAGATGCACAACCAACCGAGAGAACCGCAGCCTTAAAGGGATAGTTCACCCAAAAATGAAAATTCTGTCGTCATTTACTCACCCTAAAGTAGTTCCAAACCTGTATGAATTTCTTTGTTCTGCCGAACACAAAGGAAGATATTTTGAAGAAAGTTTGTAACCAGGCTGTTTTGGGGCACCATTGACTTCCATAGTAGGAAAAAAAAAAATTACTATGGAAGTCAATGGTGCCCCAGAACTGCTCTGTTTCCCACATTCTTCAGAATATCTTCCTTTGTGTTCAGCAGAACAAAGGCATTCATACAGGTTTGGAACTACTTGAGGGTGAGTAAATGATGACAGAATTTTCATTTTTGGGTGAACTATCCCTTTAAGAGGATTGTCAAGCAAAATCGATTCAAGAATTTGGGTGAACTTCACAAGGAATGGACTGAGGCTGGGGTCAAGGCATCAAGAGCCACCACACACAGACGTGTCAAGGCTACAGTTGTCGTATTCCTCTTGTTAAGCCACTCCTGAATCACAGACAACGTCAGAGTCATCTTACCTGGGCTAAGGAGAAGAAGAACTGGACTGTAGCCCAGTGGTCCAAAGTCCTCTTTTCAGATGAGAGCAAGTTTTGTATTTCATTTGGAAACAAGGTCCTAGAGTCTGGAGGAAGGGTGGAGAAGCTCATAGCCCAAGTTGCATGAAGTCCAGTGTTAAGTTTCCACAGTCTGTGATGATTTGGGGTGCAATGTCATCTGCTGGTGTTGGTCCATTTGTGTTTTTTGAAAACCAACGTCACTGCACCCGTTTACCAAGAAATTTTGGAGCACTTCATGCTTCCTTCTGCTGACCAGCTTTTTAAAGATGCTGATTTCATTTTCCAGCAGGATTTGGCACCTGCCCACACTGCCAAAAGCACCAAAAGTTGGTTAAATGACCATGGTGTTGGTGTGCTTGACTGGCCAGCAAACTCACCAGACCTGAACCTCATAGAGAACCTATTAATCTATTTTTAGAGATCAAAAAATGCAGATGAGCTGAAGGCCACTGTCAAAGAAACCTGGGCTTCCATACCACCTCAGCAGTGCCACAAACTGATCACCTCCATGCCACGCCGAATTGAGGCAGTAATTAAAGCAAAAGGAGCCCCTACCAAGTATTGAGTACATATACAGTAAATTAACATACTTTCCAGAAGGCCAACAATTCACTAAAAATGTTTTTTTATTGGTCTTATGAAGTATTCTAATTTGTTGAGATAGTGAATTGGTGGGTTTTTGTTAAATGTGAGCCTAAATCATCACAATTAAAAGAACCAAAGACTTAAACTACTTCAGTCTGTGTGCAATGAATTTATTTAATACACGAGTTTCACAATTTGAGTTGAATTACTGAAATAAATGAAATTTTCCACGACATTCTAATTTATTGAGATGCACCTGTATTATTATGGGTTAATATTGGGTTTATTAAATGGTTTTCAGTGTTTTCCACATTAAAGTGCAGTGTGATCACTGTCAGTCGAGTTCATTATAAAAAAACTAGGCAGGTGTATAAGATCAGGATTTGGACAATAATGAACAAATCCAGCACTAGATCATCATATCTCACAGTCAGTGCAGAACTGTCTCCTCAAAACAATGATTATCTTTATTATTGTGAAGCGAGAGGAACGAAGAGCTTCTCTCTGATCATCTTTATTATTGTGAAGCGAGAGGAACGAAGAGCTTCTCTCTGATCGTCTTTATTATTGTGAAGCGAGAGGAATGAAGAGCTTCTCTCTGATCGTCTTTATTATTGTGAAGCGAGAGGAATGAAGAGCTTCTCTCTGATCGTCTTTATTATTGTGAAGCGAGAGGAACGAAGAGCTTCTCTCCGATCGTCTTTATTATTGTGAAGCGAGAGGAACGAAGAGCTTCTCTCTGATCGTCTTTATTATTGTGAAGCGAGAGGAACGAAGAGCTTCTCTCTGATGATCTTTATTATTGTGAAGCGAGAGGAACAAAGAGCTTCTCTCTGATCATCTTTATTATTGTGAAGCGAGAGGAACGAAGAGCTTCTCTCTGATCATCTTTATTATTGTGAAGCGAGAGGAACGAAGAGCTTCTCTCTGATCGTCTTTATTATTGTGAAGCGAGAGGAACGAAGAGCTTCTCTCTGATCGTCTTTATTATTGTGAAGCGAGAGGAACGAAGAGCTTCTCTCCGATCGTCTTTATTATTGTGAAGCGAGAGGAACGAAGAGCTTCTCTCCGATCGTCTTTATTATTGTGAAGCGAGAGGAACGAAGAGCTTCTCTCCGATCGTCTTTATTATTGTGAAGCGAGAGGAACGAAGAGCTTCTCTCCGATCGTCTTTATTATTGTGAAGCGAGAGGAACGAAGAGCTTCTCTCCGATCGTCTTTATTATTGTGAAGCGAGAGGAACGAAGAGCTTCTCTCCGATCGTCTTTATTATTGTGAAGCGAGAGGAACGAAGAGCTTCTCTCCGATCGTCTTTATTATTGTGAAGCGAGATGAACGAAGAGCTTCTCTCCGATCGTCTTTATTATTGTGAAGCGAGAGGAACGAAGAGCTTCTCTCTGATCGTCTTTATTATTGTGAAGCGAGAGGAGCGAAGAGCTTCTCTCTGATCGTCTTTATTATTGTGAAGCGAGAGGAACGAAGAGCTTCTCTCTGATCGTCTTTATTATTGTGAAGCGAGAGGAACGAAGAGCTTCTCTCCGATCGTCTTTATTATTGTGAAGCGAGAGGAACGAAGAGCTTCTCTCTGATCGTCTTTATTATTGTGAAGTGAGAGGAACGAAGAGCTTCTCTCTGATCGTCTTTATTATTGTGAAGCGAGAGGAACGAAGAGCTTCTCTCCGATCGTCTTTATTATTGTGAAGCGAGAGGAACGAAGAGCTTCTCTCTGATCATCTTTATTATTGTGAAGCGAGAGGAACAAAGAGCTTCTCTCTGATGATCTTTATTATTGTGAAGCGAGAGGAATGAAGAGCTTCTCTCTGATCGTCTTTATTATTGTGAAGCGAGAGGAACGAAGAGCTTCTCTCTGATCGTCTTTATTATTGTGAAGCGAGAGGAATGAAGAGCTTCTCTCTGATCGTCTTTATTATTGTGAAGCGAGAGGAATGAAGAGCTTCTCTCTCGTGAACACGCTGCTGGAAAAGCTTTATCTGTGTGTTTCAGGAAAAGTTCATCAGTAGTCTAGTGGTCAAGCGCTGGTCAACAATATCAGTGACACGGGTTCAAATCCCCAACAAACCTGCTTGTTCTTTTCATTTATCTGTTTATTTCTTGGATATATGCAGAGATTTGTGTAATAATATCAATAATAATAATAAGTTTAATTTATATAGCACTTTCCCCAAGCTCAAGGATACTTTACAATGACAAAAGCAAATAAATAATAAATTCATATAGATGCACAATAGACATTTGCCAAGTCCGGGACCTGTGGTTGTAGTTGCATACCACAGTAATAGGGCTGCACTATATTGGAAAAAACTCACATTGCGATATTTTTTCTGCAATATAATTTGCGATTGATTATGAAGAGAAAATAAATCACCAGATGACTTGAATAGCTCTATTTGGAAAAAACTAAACAAAAATCAATAGGAAATAAACAAATTACAAGAATAGATAAATATAACAGAACAAAGATACAAATGAAATAAACAGTGCTTTATATTTTTCAGGTAAATCTAACAGTATTCAGGTACAGAAATTGATTAGTCAAATGTAAAATAACACTGCATAGTCTTCACTGTATAAATTAATTGCAATAAATGTTAAAGCTACAAAAGGGATTTTGTACAAACAAAAAACAAAATGTGTTTTGTTGTTTGATTTAACATTTGACACAGAAAGCAGGAACGTTAAACTGCTGTGAACCAATATACTGTTACACATCCATTTTCTTTCTCAATAGTTTACCTTCACCTAAGCCATAAGCAGCTGTTTGCTATAGTTGCTACATAGACCTTGAGCATTGAAGGGGAGCATCCCTTGTCTAACAGCTCTTGTAGGAAGGACAATATCAACGATATGTCACAGAAAAATGGGTCTGTACTAGGGCTGGGCGATATATCGAATTGTTATGCGCATCTCGTCAGTAAAGCCGGTTCCATGATTAGCGCTAAATTTCCATCACCTGTTTTCAAATGGAGCGGCATTTAATACACAGAGCCATAGATCAGTGGTTTTCAATCCTGGTCCTGGGGACCCACCGCTCTGCACATTTTGCATGTCTCCCTTATTTAACACACCTGATTCACATCATCAGCTCATTAGGAGAGAGATCCATGAACTGCACTGTGTGTGTCAGATAAGAGAGACATACAAAATGTGCAGAGCGGCGGGTCCCCAGGACCAGGATTGAAAACCACTGCCGTAGATAACTGACAAGCTACGCAATATCGCGTTCATTATCGAAGGCGATTCATCTGTGATAATGAACTCGATATTGCATAGCTTGTCTGTGATATACGGCTCTGTGTATTAAATGTCGCTCCATTTGAAAACAGGTGATGGAGATTTAGGAACCAGCTTTACTGACGAGATGCGCATAAATATCGTGTTCGATATATCGCCCAGCCCTAGTCTGTACCACGGTTGAGCACCAGGCGGAGAAGACAGACCATTTGAGGGCGTAGAGACGTCTTGTAGACGGGGCTCTAGCCTGAGAGATTGTGTTTTGAATGCTCTCGGGGAGGTCCGTGAGCTCCCATCGAGAGGCCAAAGGTGCAGAGCCCACAGCTTGGGCCCGGGATGCCACATTGTTCTGTTCGCCTGAGAGAGGAGGTCCTGTCTCAGAGGAATGGGCCAGGGGCTGCGGTGAGCAGCTGAGACAGCTCTGAGAACCAGTGTTGGTTCCTCCAGAGCGGGGCCACTAAGAAAACTGTGTTTGTGTTCCCTGATTCACCTGATGACCTGCGGGATCAGAGCGATCAGGGAAAAGCGTAAAGGAGGAGGTTGGGTCAGTCGTGGGCCAACACATCCATGTCCTTTGAATAATATGTCAGGCAATGAGAGTTGTCTTTTGAGGTCGAAGAGGTCGACCTCTGCCTTGCCAAAGATCTCCCAGATCTCCTGAACCACCTGCGGACGGAGCGTCCACTCCTCTGAGGGGACGTTGCCCCGTGACAGCATGTCTGCACCCTGGTTCAGTCTGCCTGGCACATGCGTTGCTCTCAGCGAACACAGATTGTGCTGAGACCATTCCAAGAAGTGCTCTACTAGAACGAAGTGGCGCCTCGAGGAGAGCCCTCCTTGGTGATTTATGTAGGCTACCACGGTCATGCTGTCCGAACGGACCAGAACGTGGTGCCCCCTTAGATCTGGTAAGATGGTATGAAGGGCTCGACACACTGCCAGCATTTCCAGGCAGTTGATGTGAAGACTTCCTTCCTCTTTCGACCACAGGCCGAAAGGCAGTCTGCCCTCGCACAGCGCTCCCCCAACCCATGTTGGATGCATCTGTTGAGACCACCGTCCTCCTGCGCCGATGCTGCTTGTCCAGCTGAAGTCGTCTTACAGGGCTTGGACGGGTGGGCAGCCTTCGCAGTCCAAACGATGGTTGTGGGCGGGCAAAGATGCGCTGCCACTGACTCATCGAGAGGAGACATCTTCTCGTACCCTTTTTCTTCAGCACTGTCTACAGAGATGAGGGCGGATGAAGAGGAAGCACGCAGGCGGGCCGAGTAGGGGGCGCACCACGACCTGGTGAGTTCTTCGTGGACTTCCGGGAAGAACGGCGAGGCTTGCTGACGAGGGCCTGATGGCGCCCCGGAAGGAACCATTCATCCAGGCATCTGCGAGTGGGCTCCTCCGGTGGAGACCACTCCAAACCCTCTCATCCACAGCCTTGGACAGGACGCGGAGCAGTTCGGCGTTCCGTGCCTGGCTTGGGCTCGCAGGGCTCAATAGCTATCCACGAGCGCAGTGAGGCGAGACTCATACCCTCACAATGAGGATATTCCATCCCGGTGAGTGCAGCTTCAGCTTGGAAGTGCACTAGTCAAGCAGGAAGTGCACTAGCCGTGACCATCAGCAGTGTGCAGGGAAGGCCTGCACGAGCAACAGTAACGGCGCGGCAGTTGCAACAACACTGAGAAATTTGCTCTTTGAAAATTTGCTCTTTATAGCGCTCGCCGGATGGCGGCAGGGGGACTGTGAGACCGCGGCTGCTGCAGGCGCTGAAGCGGCTTGAGAGCGGGGAAGTCAGCCGAGCCGAGAGGGTCTTGATCCACTGCAAAGGCTAGTCAATGGCGAGAAGGCTTCGAGTTTCGTAGATCAGCGAAGAGCGATGTCGTTGCTGAAGGAGAAATCTGAGGATCCTATGGCGAATCGGCGGCTTATATAGCCAGATGCCCCACCTATTCTGGCGGGCTCTGGTGGGCTCTGTTGGGCTCTGGCGGGCTTCGTCACCATAGGCTCGTGCAGCACTGCTGCCGAGCCATTGGTTCGTCTTTATAGCACTGCACGAACCAATGGCCGTGCAGTAACACTGCGTTATTGAAAAAAGGCTTCAGTTATCGGAGAAAAAGGAGTTTTCCCCATACGTGTCTAGTAAGACGCAGTACAAGTGAAGTATCGAAAGGGAACTATTGAGTTTAAAAATGAGGACGTTTTATTAATCCTTTCCTTCTTTTAAGTTCCATTGTTTTAGCTAAATTGTGGCCAAGTTTTATTTATTCATTTTTTAATTAAATAATGGGAAAAAATTTTATATATTTATTTATTTGCTCCTTTTCCATTTTGCATTTACCTGTACTTTTACTTTCAATACTTAAGTACATTTAATATAAAAATATATATATATATATTAAAAAAAATCATACTTAAGTACAATTAATACCACATACTTTAAAACTTTTTCTCAAGTAATATTCTAGATGGTGACTTCAACTTCTACCAAAGTAATTTTCTGGTAAGATATCTGTAGTTTTACTTAAGTGTGGCTTTCAGGTACTTTATCCATCACTGCGAATAACAAAGTATGTCCGTGACATGTTAAAATACATGCCATATTATTAGTAGACTTATTAAATGTAAATCAAACATTTGTATTTTCGTAAATAAAGTGTTTTTGTTTTTTTGTTTTCTCAAAAAGAGCTTCATAAAATTCAGTTTAAACCACTGGAGTCACAGCTGATAGTTAATAAAATTTAACTGTTTTTTTCCCAACATGCACTCATTCAGGGCTCTTCCATTTCATTAACCTAATTTTTTAAAGGATTTGATTTCCACATTCGTGACTCAGTGAATTAATCTGTCTCTTACTGTGAAACTTAAACTACATATCAAACATTTATTCAACATATCTCATTTCATCTTGAATGGGTGTGACATTGAATAAAGTTAATAAAGCAAAATAAAGCATGGCAAGTTACTGAAGCACCAAATAATGGGAAAATAAAAACATTTATCAAATTATCAGTTTAGCAGTAAGGATTTAAACTTCACAGTTTTATTAACTGCAGAGCTGTCTGGAGAATCTCTCAAAGCTTATCATTTGTATACCCTCAGAAGGCTTTGCTACATGTTGCTAAATTTTAAATATTATTTAGCTGAAGAAACAGTCGGGAGCTCATCTGATCTAAGATATGAATCGATCTGAATGATAAAATGATTAGATTATCTCACTCTCAAGTGCTCATCTTATTGTGATTCAGTGTTCAGATCATGTCATCCTCTGTTCCCTGAGGACAGAAAACTGGCAACATGGTACATGTCTTCATTGTTTTGTTAATTCTTAAATTTTATTTAATCTGTGTGTCTGTAGATGATCTGTTTGTGTGTTAATTCTTAAAATGTATTTAATCTCTTCCAGATTTTCTGGCTGTGATCTCTCAGATCAGCATTGTGAAATTGTGTCATCAGCTCTGTTGATGTGTGTGTTCTGCTCTCTTTCAGACTTACTGGCTGTAATCTCACTTCTCAGTGTTGTGAGAGTTTGTCATCAGCTCTACAATCCTCAAACTGTGTCCTGAGAGAGCTGGATCTGAGTAACAATGACCTGCAGGACTCTTGTTTAAAGTTTATTTCTGATGGACTGAAGAATTCAAACTGTCAGCTGGAGATTCTGAGGTATTAAGAACATATAAGAGATCATTTACAGTCAGCTGGTCACAATGCTGATGTGTTTCTGTAGATAATGTGACTGTGTGTGTGTGTCTGTAGATGATCTGACTGTGTGTGTGTCTGTAGATGATCTGACTGTGTGTGTCTGTAGATGATCTGACTGTGTGTGTCTGTAGATGATCTGACTGTGTGTGTCTGTAGATGATCTGACTGTGTGTGTGTCTGTAGATGATCTGACTGTGTGTGTCTGTAGATGATCTGACTGTCTGTAGATGATTTGACTGTGTGTGTGTCTGTAGATGATCTGACTGTGTCTGTAGATGATCTGACTGTGTGTGTGTGTGTGTGTGTGTGTGTGTGTGTGTGTGTGTGTGTGTGTGTGTGTGTGTGTGTGTGTAGATCTGTCTGTGTCTGTAGATGATCTGACTGTGTGTGTCTGTAGATGATCTGACTGTGTGTCTGTAGATGATCTGACTGTGTGTGTCTGTAGATGATCTGACAGTGTCTGTAGATGATCTGACTTGTGTGCCTGTACATGATCTGACTGTGTGTGTGTGTGTGTGTGTGTGTGTGTGTGTGTGTGTGTGTGTGTGTGTGTGTGTGTGTGTGTGTGTGTGTGTGTGTGTGTGTGTGTGTGTGTGTGTGTGTGTGTGTGTAGATGATCTGTCTGTGTCTGTAGATGATCTGACTGTGTGTGTCTGTAGATGATCTGACTGTGTGTGTCTGTAGATGATCTGACTGTGTCTGTAGATGATCTGACTTGTGTGCCTGTAGATGATCTGACCCTGAGTGTCTCTAGATGATCTGACTGTGTGTGTCTGTAGATTATCTGTCTGTGTGTGTCTGTAGATGATCTGTCTGTGTGTGTCTCTAGATGATCTGACTGTGTGTGTCTGTAGATGATCTGACTTGTGTGCCTGTAGATGATCTGACCCTGAGTGTCTCTAAATGATCTGACTGTGTGTGTCTGTAGATGATCTGTCTGTGTGTGTCTCTAGATGATCTGACTGTGTGTGTCTGTAGATGATCTGTCTGTGTGTGTCTCTAGATGATCTGACTGTCTGTAGATGATCTGACTGTGTGTGTCTGTAGATGATCTGTCTGTGTGTGTCTCTAGATGAACTGACTGTCTGTAGATGATTTGACTGTGTATGTCTGTAGATGATCTGTCTGTGTGTGTGTCTGTAGATGATCTGACTGTGTGTGTCTGTAGATGATCTGTCTGTGTGTCTCTAGATGATCTGACTGTGTGTGTCTGTAGATGATCTGACTGTGTCTGTAGATGATCTGACTTGTGTGCCTGTAGATGATCTGACCCTGAGTGTCTCTAAATGATCTGACTGTGTGTCTGTAGATGATCTGTCTGTGTGTGTCTCTAGATGATCTGAATGTGTGTGTCTGTAGATGATCTGTCTGTGTGTCTCTAGATGATCTGACTGTGTGTGTCTGTAGATGATCTGTCTGTGTGTGTCTCTAGATGATCTGACTGTCTGTAGATGATCTGACTGTGTGTGTCTGTAGATGATCTGTCTGTGTGTGTCTCTAGATGATCTGACTGTCTGTAGATGATTTGACTGTGTATGTCTGTAGATGATCTGTCTGTGTGTGTCTCTAGATGATCTGACTGTGTATGTCTGTAGATGATCTGACTGTGTATGTCTGTAGATGATCTGACTGTGTGTGTCTGTAGATGATCTGACAGTGTGTGTGTAGATGATCTGTCTGTGTCTGTAGATGATCTGACAGTGTGTGTCTGTACATGATATGACTGTGTGTGTCTGTAGATGTGATCTGTGTGTGTCTGTAGATTATCTGACTGTGTGTGTGTGCAGGGCTCTGAACCGGTTCAAGGAAGGAAAACCGGAAACAAACGAAATTTTGACTGGAACAGAATCAGAAACGAAATCAAATTTTATAGTTCCGATCAGAATCAAAAAATGTAAATGGCCATTAACCGGTTAATAATGTTATTTTATCGTTCCATTTAATATTTGAAATTTGCTGTCAACCAATCACGAATTCAAGCAGTAGGCTACGGCCTATATTGCAAATGTGGCGCTGACGCGTCCAATGCATGAAATGCCCGCCCGCACTCAACTGTGAACTCTTGGTAAGTCACAAATGCAATGCACCGGCGTTAGAGTTTATCCGAGGATAGTGTAAGATGGATTCAACAATGGATTCAACAGATCACACGCACCTGCAGCGCTTCTGTGAATGGAGAAAACAATAAAACTATAGGCTTACATAAAAAGAAATATGTATAGGCTATATGTACGAAATATATTTAACTTAAATCATTGACAGATTAACAAAACGAAAGAAAAAAAAGAGCTGAGTTTCGGTTTATTGTGACACGATCCAAAGTTCACGGAAACGACAGCAGTAGTTTTCTTTATTTTGCAAAATCTTGACAGTTTTGAATGTCTTGCTTCTATCTGTATACCAGTATGGCTATTGCGCCAGTGCTTGACGCGCACACAGACAACATATTTTTGCGATATTGCAGCCTGTGCATTATCAAAATTAATTATCAAAATACAGTTAAAGAACCATATAATAAGTAGCACTGCTCCGTTGTACAATCTGTTGCATTCAGCGTGACCACTATGCTGATATGCGAAGGATGATGATTGATGCGAGTGAAGCACAAAGCCTATTTCATAAATAATAATATTTTAGCATCCAGATACGTCGCGAATATGAAAATATTTGGATTCATGCCGAATGAGAGAGGTAGGCATCAGTTTCACCTTAAATTAATTTGTTTTTGGCTTTACATTTATATAGCCTAAACGCTTTAAATCACCTTAACTTTAGAGGATTGTTGTGGAGAGAAGGGAACTTTAACTTGTGTTTATAATGTTTGTAAACATTTTGCTTTTACCGGCATTTTAGCCTACATTATTTCTAAATGTAGTCATAAAATGCGACTTAGCCTATGTTTTTTTCCTCTCAAAACGCAATTTTATAAGAGCGTTTAACAATGCAGCAAACATTTGTAAATATCTTGAAAAAATACTTTAATGTCTTTAAAGCGTTAGCAGATGTTTTCTTTTGTTTAATAGGCTACATTTGGCCAAAATCTATTAAAGATGATGCTGTATTGGCTATGATTAATCACAGCGGGTTAAGATACCAGATTTTCTGTGTTGTTTTTTTTTTTCTTTCTTTTTGAGTAAAGAAAACGCTGTACTTTATTATTATTATTATTATTATTATTATTATTATTATTATAGGCAAAGAAAAAAATAAATAAAAATAAAATTATTAACCGTTTCGGAACGATAGATAATAATACACGAGGAACGCAGGAACAGAAACGTTAAAATATCGATTCTGCTCGGAGTGAACCGATTGAATGTTTTTTTCGTTTTCAAGTCCTGATGTGTGTGTGTGTGTGTGTAGATGATCTGATTGTGTGTGTCTGTAGATGATCTGATTGTGTGTGTCTGTAGATGATCTGATTGTGTGTGTCTGTAGATGATCTGACTGTGTGTGTCTGTAGATGATCTGATTGTGTGTGTCTGTAGATGATCTGACTGTGTGTGTGTCTGTAGATGATCTGACTGTGTGTGTGTCTGTAGATGATCTGACTGTGTGTTTCTGTAGATGATCTGACTGTGTGTGTCTGTAGATTATCTGATTGTGTGTGTCTGTAGATGATCTGACTGTGTGTCTGTAGATGATCTGTATGTGTGTGTCTGTAGATGATCTGACTGTGTGTGTCTGTAGATGATCTGACTGTGTGTGTCTGTAGATGATCTGACTGTGTGTGTCTGTAGATGATCTGACTGTGTGTGTGTCTGTAGATGATCTGACTGTGTGTGTCTGTAGATGATCTGACTGTGTGTCTGTAGATGATCTGACTGTGTGTCTGTAGATGATCTGTATGTGTGTGCCTGTAGATGATCTGATTGTGTGTGTCTGTAGATGATCTGTATGTGTGTGTCTGTAGATGATCTGTATGTGTGTGTCTGTAGATGATCTGATTGTGTGTGTCTGTAGATGATCTGACTGTGTGTGTCTGTAGATGATCTGACTGTGTGTGTCTGTAGATGATCTGACTGTGTGTGTCTGTAGATGATCTGATTGTGTGTGTCTGTAGATGATCTGACTGTGTGTGTGTCTGTAGATGATCTGATTGTGTGTGTCTGTAGATGATCTGATTGTGTGTGTCTGTAGATGATCTGTATGTGTGTGTCTGTAGATGATCTGACTGTGTGTGTCTGTAGATGATCTGACTGTGTGTGTCTGTAGATGATCTGACTGTGTGTGTCTGTAGATGATCTGATTGTGTGTGTCTGTAGATGATCTGACTGTGTGTGTGTCTGTAGATGATCTGATTGTGTGTTTCTGTAGATGATCTGTATGTGTGTGTCTGTAGATTATCTGATTGTGTGTGTCTGTAGATGATCTGACTGTGTGTCTGTAGATGATCTGTATGTGTGTGTCTGTAGATGATCTGTATGTGTGTGTCTGTAGATGATCTGACTGTGTGCGTCTGTAGATGATCTGACTGTGTGCGTCTGTAGATGATCTGACTGTGTGTGTGCCTGTAGATGATCTGACTGTGTGTCTGTAGATGATCTGACTGTGTGTCTGTAGATGATCTGTATGTGTGTGTCTGTAGATGATCTGACTGTGTGTGTCTGTAGATGATCTGACTGTGTGTGTCTGTAGATGATCTGACTGTGTGTGTCTGTAGATGATCTGACTGTGTGTGTCTGTAGATGATCTGACTGTGTGTGTGTCTGTAGATGATCTGATTGTGTGTGTCTGTAGATGATCTGACTGTGTGTGTCTGTAGATGATCTGACTGTGTGTGTCTGTAGATGATCTGACTGTGTGTGTCTAGGGATGCAACGATTATAGATTTTGTTGGTACGATTATAGTCTGAGGAATAATCACGGTTTCACGATTATTACGATTATTATGCATTTATTAATTTCACAACATAAAATCACATAAACACTCTTTAGATATTAAAGTGTTATTTATTTCTGCCTTTTGAAACAGAAATAACACAGTAACCAATAATACAGCACAAAATAATAATTCTAAAGAAAACAAAGTCCATCTCTCCTATTGCAATTAAAAGATGTGACCTCTGCGCTGTAAACATCAATGTCAGTATTTCTCTTTTGAAAATAACAAATGTATTTGGTGTTCATTTTGTATATTATTTCTACATTTCTTTTGGACCTGAGGTACAGAACTTGGAAAGATGGTGAAAAAAAAAAGTAACTTATGAATAATACTGTAACAGGGATGATAAATCACAATGTTAATTAAGTATTATTAATATAAGACTAATATTAACTTTATTTATCCCACAGAGGACACTGTTACTAATGAGGGGAATAAACTAAACTATTATTGTAATCAACTGTCATCCATACTTATTTATTTTAATAATCTTTATTCATCTGATTTTACATATGGCCTGAGAAAATCATGTCTATTATTTTGGTTTGTGAGATTGAGATCGAGCAGCCCACACAAACATTTAGGAGGACAGAAACTTGTTGTCAACGCTGCCCAGCGACTTTCATTAATAAAATAATTAGATACTGGATCTACATTATAATAATCAGCAAAGAGGGGGTAAAATTACTGTTTAAATAACTGAACTCAGATCTACATTGTTTGCAGTGACGTGCAGATGCAGGTAGGCTAATTCACGCACGCAACTGTCACCTCTCTCTCTCTCGCTCTCTCTCTCTCTCTCTCTCTCTCTCTCTCTCTCTCTCTCTCTCTCTCTCTCTCTCTCTCTCTCTCTCTCTCTCTCTCTCTCTCTCGCGCGCTCTTGCTCTCTCTCTCACCGCACTATTTCATCTCTGTCTGAAGCAGGCAGAATGCAAGAGATAACGAACTTCGCGTCAGGTGGTCCTTGCCTTCACGTCGTGCATTAAAATCGTTTATTGCACAGCGAGAACAGGTTGGCTAGCCGTGCATTATCCCTCATGTATACTCTTTGACAGCCATTTTTACGGCAATATTTAAATGATGCCCTGGTCATTCTTGGTGTACCCAAAATGGTCCCACACTATCGACTTCAGACATTCTCTGGTGGAAATAAAGGATCACTGTTTGGTTCCTCTGTCATAGTTAATCTAGTGTGTGTAGTAGCCTCCGTGTCTCTGATAAGCATGGCATTTTAAGCTGGTGCACCACTAGTGTAACTTTGTTTTCATTTTGCGCAAGTTGCAGCAGTTCCGTTCCGTGCAACAGAAACACTCGGTGTAGCAGAGCCTTTGCGATTAATTAACCGTGACGTTTTAAAGCGCGGTTAATAGTAAAACCGGTTCATCGCTGCATCCCTATGTGTGTCTGTAGATGATCTGACTGTGTGTCTGTAGATGATCTGACTGTGTGTCTGTAGATGATCTGCCTGTGTGTCGGTAGATGATCTGACTGTGTGTGTGTGTAGATGATCTGTCTGTGTCTGTAGATGATCTGACTGTGTGTCTGTAGATGATCTGCCTGTGTGTCTGTAGATGATCTGACTGTGTGTGTGTGTAGATGATCTGACTGTGTGTGTCTGTAGATGATCTGTCTGTGTGTGTCTGTAGATGATCTGACTGTGTGTGTCTGTAGATGATCTGACTGTGTGTGTCTGTAGATGATCTGACTGTGTGTGTCTGTAGAAGATCCGACTGTGTGTGTGTCTGTAGATGGTCTGACTGTGTGTGTGTCTGTAGATGGTCTGACTGTGTGTGTGTCTGTAGATAATCTGATTGTGTGTCTGTAGATGATCTGACTGTGTGTGTGTGTGTGTGTGTGTGTAGATGATCTGACTGTGTGTGTGTCTGTAGATGGTCTGACTGTGTGTGTGTCTGTAGATGATCTGACTGTGTGTGTCTATAGATGATCTGACTGTGTGTGTCTGTAGGTGATCTGACTGTGTGTGTGTCTGTAGATGATCTGACTGTGTGTGTGTGTCTGTAGATGGTCTGACTGTGTGTGTGTGTGTGTGTGTGTGTGTGTGTGTGTGTGTGTGTGTGTGTAGATGATCTGACTGTGTGTGTGTCTGTAGATGGTCTGACTGTGTGTGTGTCTGTAGATGATCTGACTGTGTGTGTCTGTAGGTGATCTGACTGTGTGTGTGTGTCTGTAGATGATCTGACTGTGTGTGTGTCTGTAGATGATCTGACTGTGTGTGTGTCTGTAGATGGTCTGACTGTGTGTGTGTGTCTGTAGATGATCTTACTGTGTGTGTCTGTAGATGATCTGACTGTTGATGTGCGTGTTCTGCTCTCTTTCAGACTTGCTGGCTGTAATCTCACTTCTCAGTGTTGTGAGAGTTTGTCATCAGCTCTACAATCCTCAAAGTGTGTCCTGAGAGAGCTGGATCTGAGTAACAATGACCTGCAGGACTCTGGTGTAAAGTTTATTTCTGATGGACTGAAGAATCCAAACTGTCAGCTGCAGATACTGAGGTATTAACAACATATAAGAGATAATTTACAGTCAGCTCTTCACAATGTTGATGTGTATCTGTAGTTGATCTGACTGTGTGTGTCTGTAGTAGGGTTGTAACGGTATGAGATTTTCACGGTATGATAATCGTCTCAGAAAATATCACGGTATCACGGTATACGGTATTAAACAATCAAAACAGGTTTTTTTTTTTTGGTTGAACAAATGTTTGGAAGCATGTGTTTATTCAAATTTCATTAATCAAAAACAATCAAGTAAATTTCATCATTGATTATATATTAGTTTAACAACTTATATTCATCTAATAATTTATAACAATTCATAAATTCTGGTTTGACTTAATTTTTCTGGATTCTGTACTTTTATGATATAATACAAATATACTATCAAAAATGGTGGTAATGAAATTAATGCATAAAGCATTAACAATTTAATTCATGTTTTAAAATGTAATCAAATGAAAATAACTTTTATCCTTTTATGTTTTCGTAAAGGGCTGCACAACAGAGATTTACTAAATAAAAATGAGGGGGAAATTATATATTCCTTAAATGTTTCTATAAATTATTATTATTATTTTAGAAGTAGGCTACATTATAGTACAGTCGTAATTTCTGACAATTTCTTCGAGTTAAAAAGCAGACTTTTATTTTGACGGGTAGTGAAGAGCTTTGAGTGTCAGTGTATTTGACAGTGGTTTTCTCAAATAAGAAAGGATTATTAATTGTTCTGTCAGTGAGGCTCTCAGTGTTTGTCCTCAGATAGTGAGACAGCAGGTGCTGTTAAACACTATGAGCGGCGCCAGCGCGCATACTTGAGTATGTAGTACACGACACAATGCCGCTCATTCACACAGAGACACGCAAAACAAACAGATTATATTTTTATATAGCAGTGTTTTTGCGCTTTAATAATCACAGACACACTAGACCAGGGTTCCTCAATAGGCGGCCCGCGGGCCACATCCGGCCCACCAGAGAAAAATGTTTAGCCCGCGCTAATTTCAAATAATGTGGCATGAAAATTCAAACGCAGCATCAGAAAGCGACATTAACTTACATCGTGTCTACACCAGACGCGAGCGGAGCGGCGCAACAAAATACAATAGAACTTATTATAATCAGTGATGCCGTCTACACTGGATCTGGCGCAGTGCTGCGCGACAAATCACAGCTTTCCTGTAGCTCAAATGGTAGAGCATGGCGCTAGCAACGCCAAGATCATGGGTTCGATTCCCAGGGAAAGCAAGTGCTGATAAAATGTAAAAAAAAACTGTAACTTGAATGCAGTGTAAGTCGCTTTGGATAAAAGCGTCTGCTAAATGCATAAATGTAAATGTAAATCCCGACAGTAACTTGATGACTCGTTCTATTTATGACATACTGACACAAAGTTCAAGTGGTTTGCAATGCTTTGTCGCTTCCAGTGTCGTTACTATGTGACAGAAAAAACATGGCAATTGTGAAGTAAAGAAAAGGACACGGAAAATAGATGATTCAAATGTGAATGGACTGAACAGTGAGTGAGTGAGTGATACCGTCTTTGTTATGGATGTTTGTTCGCAGTGAGTCACAGTTTTAACGTAACTTTGCTTTATTTTCAAGATCTGAGGTAAATATCTATTGTTGCTTTCACTCTGGCTATAAACCTCACGCAAAATAATATTCTGACTCACATTAGACACTTTTAACATTGAATAAAGCACATAATCATTACCTGAGAATATCACTGTCATATTTTGTATGTTGTTCCTGCCATGACGTCGCAAAAAAATCGTGTCCTTAAAAAAACAACAATCCGTGTAGCTTATTGTCACGTGTCGCTGTCACGGGAGGTTAGGATAAAAATTACATGGAAAATATACTTTTTATCGCGTCGCATCGCGTCTGGTTGGGACACACGGTGTTACAGTTTGATCCCCCCAAAAAAAATCTAAGTGTAAAAATATTAATGCTGACAGATCTAATAATTGAATTTGCAATTAGGGAAAGTGGAGAGAAGAGATCCAGTCCAGATGAGCAGGAACAGTTGATTTGCAGGGCAGACATGGAGATCCAGATTTTTTGTTTGTTCATTTGTTTTTAATATTCAACAGGCAAAGTTCTTCTGTATCTAAATGCAAAAATGTTCATAATTGTTTGAATAAAACAGACTACTGGGGGAAAAAATCTGAATATTTATCTTGTGACCATCTTGTGACTATTTTAACAAAAGCAACAATAATATAATAAATGTAATAATAATAATAATATATATATATATATATATATATATATACTGTATATATTATAGGTCAGTGGCCCTTGGCTTGGTATTATTGGCAGAATTCGGCCCTCGGCGAAAACTGTGTGTGTCTGTAATTGAGGAACCCTGCACTAGAACATGTCGTGATTTGACCACTCTGTTTTTGATTTATTCAACCATAAAATCGCGCATTTTATCTGCATTGTAAATTCATTGTCATGACTGGATTCTGGGATTCACTCCGCATCACGGAAATCATAAGGCTTTAACCTTAAGTTATCATGTGTGTGTCTGTATGGGACTGTGTGTCTGTATAACTGTTTCTGCACGGAGGATGGTTCTGAAATATAGGTAATATTCGATGTGTTAACTCTTTTTGCAGCTGCTTTGCGACCGCAGTTTTTGCAAACTGTCTATCCTCGAGGACAAATAAGCGTTTGTCTTTTCTATATTCAAAGTAATGTTATTCCCATACTGCCAATTTTAATTTGTCTGTGTGTGTCTGTATATTTCGATGTGGGATAGAGATTAGAGAGAACGCCTCTCTCTCTGATGTTGTCTGTAGATGATGTGTCCTCTGTATGTGTGGGTGGAGCAAGAGAACAGTTCAGTGGAAAGTTGTTGCTAGGCGCAGGTGAGATTCTGCGTCTTTTATTTTCTCCCAATACTGTAGATAAGCAAATGTACACGGTATGATAATCGTACGTGTTTATATCGTGGTATATCGTCATACCAGTATATCGTTACAACCCTAGTCTGTGTGTGTGTCTGTAGTCGATCTGATTGTGTGTGTCTGTAGATGATCTGACTGTGTGTGTCTGTAGATGATCTGACTGTGTGTGTCTGTCTGTGTGTCTGTAGATGATCTGACTGTGTGTGTCTGTAGATGATCTGACTGTGTGTGTCTGTAGATGATCTGACTGTGTGTCTGTAGATGATCTGTCTGTGTGTGTCTGTACTGTGTGTTTCTGTAGATGATCTGACTGTGTGTTTCTGTAGATGATCTGTCTGTGTGTGTCTGTAGATGATCTGACTGTGTGTTTAGATGATGTGTCTGTAGATGATCTGTATGTGTGTGTCTGTAGATGATCTGACTGTGTTTCTGTAGATGATCTGTATGTGTGTGTCTGTAGATGATCTGACTGTGTGTTTCTGTAGATGATCTGACTGTGTGTGTCTGTAGATGATCTGACTGTGTGTGTTTGTAGATGATCTGACTGTGTGTGTCTGTAGATGATCTGACTGTGTGTGTCTGTAGATGATCTGTCTGTGTGTCTGTACTGTGTGTGTTTGTAGATGATCTGACTGTGTGTGTCTGTAGATGATCTGACTGTGTGTGTCTGTAGACGATCTGACTGTGTGTGTCTGTAGATGATCTGACTGTGTGTGTCTGTGTGTGTGTCTGTAGATGATCTATCTGACTGTGTGTGTCTGTAGATGATCTGACTGTGTGTGTCTGTAGATGATCTGACTGTGTGTGTCTGTAGATGATCTATATGACTGTGTGTGTTTGTAGATTATCTGTCTGTGTGTCTGTAGATGATCTGACTGTGTCTGTAGATGATCTGACTGTGTGTCTCTGTAGAAGATCTGACTGTGTGTGTCTGTAGATTATCTGTCTGTGTGTGTCTGCACTGTCTGTGTGTCTGTAGATGATCTGACTGTGTGTCTGTAGGTTGTCTGGCTGTATGGTGACAGAGGAAGGCTGTGGTTATTTGTCTTCAGCTCTGAGTTCAAACCCCTCACACCTGAGAGAGCTGGATCTGAGCTACAATCACCCAGGACAATCAGGAGCCCAGCTGCTCAAACACAAACTGCAGATACTCAAGTATGTCAAACACTAATACTGATATACTGAATGATACGGATCTGCATTAATGTGTATTTGTGTGTTTATAGTGTGGATCATGGAGGAGAGATCATGATGACAGCAGGACTACGAAAGTGTAGGTTTATAAACACACACACACACATTCTCTCACTCTCTCACACACAGTTATGGCAGAGAAAGAAGCTCGCGTTTGAACTCGCATGACTTGCTGCATGCTCTCTTTCACATCCTCCACATTCCTAACCCAGCACTGATATCAACCCAAATTTGGTCAAATCAAGTCAGCTTCCTAACCCAGCAGTCTCAACCAAGTGTTTGGATTGAAACAAATACCAGCGTGTTTTATATGAGTAGGATATAAAAAAGTACACAGTGTGCACGTTTATATGTCACAAGCTTCAAATCGGATTTTTTTTTTTGACATGCGCACACTGCACAAATATAGAGTTTCTTACTGTTTGCACATAATAACCACTCTCTTACACAGTTTATTTATATATTTTAAACAGCCGAATTAATATTTTATGGAATGCCAATCCTGCCGTAATTAGAAATAAATAAAGAAAGAAAGAAAGAAATGGACAAAGCAAAAATAAGTAAATAAATATATAAATAACTATACAAAGAAAAGTAAAAAAGCAAAAATAAATAATTATTTATAATTTTATTTCCATATGTATTTTTCGGGTTTTTTTCCACATTTTTTTTATTTAATTTTTTTATTTATACATATATTTATTTCCTCTTTTTTTCACATTTATGTATTTATTTACGTATTTATTTCCACATTTATTTATTTCCACATTTATTTATTTATACATTTCTTTGTCCATAAGGCAATATGGCCAGAATATCACGGGTTATTATTTCAGTTTCACGTGGGGGGTTGTCACTGTCTTAACGAGTGAGTTCAATCCATTCAACTGATTCCTTCAAATAGGTTACGCTGATTACGAAAACACCTTGTTGCCGCGGTTCAGCTGTGGATTTGTTTCTGTGATAATTATATGTGGGCCTAATGTGTTACAGTTTTTCTCAGTCGCTTTGGTGCATTTCTCACATCACTATTTACATTTGCACAACAGTTAATGCATTTCTCAAAACAATTAGTACAAACTGCAAAACCTAGTTGATAACCTGCAAAAGCGTGTCACTTGCTCAAAATGGATAGCTCATTCCTCAAAAGCAAGTATTCATGTCAATGAAAGTGTCAGTGTCATCAAGATGAAAAGTCCTGACACCACTGTTTATGAACAAGATAGTCAAATGGCTTTGTCATGTTTTCATTATGACAGTTTACTCTGTAAATGTTTTCCAATGCAAAAAAGTCAGATTTTGGTGACACTTCCTGAAAATGCTCAAGACAGCACTATATACTATTTGAACAGCCATTTGAAAACTACAGTAAAGTTAGACATTACTGTATTTAGTGAGGTATCTGAGTACAAGACACTGAATATGTATGTTTCACATTTTTACTGCATATGCTCTTTGCAATTCTAATTTGTTCACAGCATTGTGCAAAAGAATAAATACACCCTTATTTACAACAAACATAAACTCCCTTTGGGTAGAGCTGTGCACAACTGTAAACAATATTGCAGTACATATTGGAACTGAACATACATAGTACTGTAAATCATTCATGCACATCCAGACGTTCCTCTCTGTCTGGCCACATAGTTTCATCTACATCACAGCGAATATCATCTCTTGCACTGCAGCGAGGAAAGTATCTCCTCGAGTGGCGAATCCACCCTCTGCAGGACTCTGCTGTGATGTCAGCACATGCTGCATCCATGGCCACTAGCAGGGCCATTTGGGTATGTGGATGCCGGTCATATACCTTCCACCTCCAGGAAGAGAAAAAATCCTCTATTGGATTTAGGAATGGTGAGTAGGGAGGGAGATATTCCACCAGCATCCTATCATGTGCTGCAAACCTCTGTCTGACAACATCTGAGTGGTGAAAACGCACATTATCCCAAACAACAACATGCTTATTCAGATGGTCTCCAGTTAGACTCCTCTCATTCTCAGGGATTATGTCCCTGTAAAGAGTGTCTAAAAAAGTCAGCAGATGTTGTGTGTTGTATGGACCAAGACGGGGTATATGGGTGAGGACGCCGTTTTCTGAGATGGCTGCACACATAGTAATCCCTCCTCGTTGGCCTGGGACATCAATGGTTGCTCTCGGTCCAATGCGATTCCTTCCACGTCTTCTACCTTTTGCCAGATTGAAACCCGCCTCATCAAGGTATATGAATGTGTGCAGCGGTTCCCTGGCCTCCAGCTCCAGTACACGCTTTATTACAGAAGAGGGAGCGAGAAAAACTATAACAACTTTTCCTGTGTAACATAATGCATTTTGGACAACATATTGTACAGTATGCACTGTGAATACACATACACAGAACTGTCATGTAAGTGTAGTGCATGACACTACACAAAGTAAACAGTTTACAGCACTGAACATTAGAGTATGCATAGAACACATACATGTTTTACCTGTACATACTGGTGACGGATCTCCTTCACTCTGTCGCTGTTCCGTTCAAATGGCACATTGTACAATTGTTTCATGCGCATTTCATTTCTCCTGAGCACTCTGTCAATTGTAGCGATTGAAACGATTCAATATTCCCAAAGATGTTGTCATCCTCTATAACAGCACTTTGTATCTCTCTCAACCTTATGGCATTGTTTGCAATCACCATTGCACAAATGGCTTCCTCTTGTTGCGGAGTAAAAAGGGGCCCTCTTCCACCTCTGCAAGGTTGTCTTGCAATCCTATGTGGTGCAGAGTAAAATGACAGTAAATATGGCAAATCTTTACTGTAACACTACAATACACTAAATCTGTGATGCAGTAAAGCTGTAAGTCTAAATGTAAAATGTAAAAAGTGACAAGTTCTTGTCCCACTGCAAGCTTCATGTATGACACAATGACAGTAGTGCAGTGCAGATTGTTTGGTGCTGAATTACTGTCCATTTATACACACCTGTTCTCCCGACGAAATGTTTGAAAAATTGAATTTACAGTGGTTCTCCCAACATTTGGCTGCGCCCTTCGACCAGCCTCAGCCATTGTGAGGCCGTGATTGACAACATGATCCACAATTGTAGCCCTGATTTCATCGGGAATCCGCCTATGTACTTGGCCTCTTCTTCCTCTTCCCCTGTTTTGTCCCCTTCCCCTTCCTCCCCGCACCCTCACCCCTCTTCCACGAGGCTGACCTTCCATTTCTGTGTCACAGTATTGTAGAAATGGTACACACTATGTCCTGCTTGGTTCATATATGCTTGTGAAGTGGGGGTTTATGGGATTCAGCTCTGAGTGATTGTAGAGAAGTGGCTTATCATTGGTTGCAACTAATGCTTCACACACCCCTTCTCATCAGTGAAAGCTGAGGTTCACCTGAGAGAAATTGTTCAATTTAGGAGACATTTTCAGGAAAAAAAAGATTTTTTTTTTTTTAGAAAATTTGCTTGACAGATTTTGACAACTAGTTCAACATTTTTGTATGTAATGACTCAAGCAATGAAATGAGACTCTTAGTTTTATGTGGAATGACTATTCAGCATTCACAAGTTTAGTTAATTTTGACTGACATGACATAAGCAAATGATAATGTTATAAAACAGCAGAGAGTTGTATGAAAGCAATTGATGCATGTCCAAAAGCATTTGCAATTTGTTGGAAGGAATGAGAAACTGCTACTATGATGTGCACAAATGACTAAATGTTGTGGAGGTTGAACTAAATGTTGTGCAAATGTTAATAGTGATGTGAGAAATGCACCAAAGCGACTGAGAAAAACTGTAATAAAAAAAAAAAAAAAAAAAAAAATCTTTTCATGACAAAATTATCAACAAGATGGCAGGTAGGGGACAGTGATAATTTCTTTCTTTCTTTCTTTTATTAAATTACGGGAATGTTACGAGTTCTCTGTACAGGAATTTAACATAGGCTAGGCCTAGCCTATACATTAAATTGTTTTTTCTTTTTTTGATAGCCTAGTAATTAGCATGGATTAAAGATTTCCGTTAATTGCAGGGTTCCCGCCTGTCCTTAATGTCTTAAATTCACTTTTCATAATTTTAACCCTCTATAGGAGTAATTGTGAATTTACATCTTAAAAAATAACTGACTTTATATTTTACATATATTTAGGAGTAAAATCATTTTCCAAAATTTGTTTCCTTCATCTGACCTTTGACCTTAATACTAATTTCATATGATTGGTAACTTATTTGTCATTTTCTACTTCTTCTTATATTGTTTTATATAGAAATTTTAAAAAGCTTATAACCATAAATTTTTGAATTTGACAAAGATGAAAATGATGCCATTGCAAAGGTAAAAGTAAAATACCCTGGTAAGTCACTTTAAGGAGTCAAATGTCACCTCTTATTAGGAAGGCTAATTTCTGGTCAGAATGTTTGATTATTGATCAGAAGGTGCTCCTAAATTTTTTAAATTAGGAGGACAAGCGCTCCTAAAAAGAAAAGTAAGCATATAGCCATGTGTAACATATTAGATCCATGCATGAGGTCTTAAAGAGACAGCAGCCTAAATAAAAATTATATAATATATAACAATATTATACAGTGAAGACTATCCAGTGTTATTTTACAGTTTAATAGATTATAGTTAGACCTAACTGAACAAAATGTAAGTACTAGTAATTTAATTTGGCTTGTTATTGTTTTTGTTTGTGTTATTGATTGTAATTAATTTATTTGTTCTTATTTCATTATTTACTATTTACTTGTGTTTTTTAGTTCAAATAAATTCAATTGTAAGTGCAGGTGATTCTTGGGTGGGGAGGGGGCGTGGTCCACGCCCCCTCCCCCCATGGTCCACGCCCCTCCCCCCATCCCCCCCTCCCCCCCATGGTCCACGCCCCCTCCCCCCATGGTCCACGCCCCATGGTCCACGCCCCTCCCCTCCATGGTCCACGCCCCCTCCCCCCCCATGGTCCACGCCCCCTCCCCCCATGGTCCACGCCCCTCCCCTCCATGGTCCACGCCCCTCCCCTCCATGGTCCACGCCCCTCCCCCCCATGGTCCACGCCCCTCCCCCCCATGGTCCACGCCCCCTCCCCCCCTCCCCCCCATGGTCCACGCCCCCTCCCGACCCATGGTCCACGCCCCCTCCCCCCCATGGTCCACGCCCCCTCCCCCCCATGGTCCACGCCCCCTCCCGACCCATGGTCCACGCCCCCTCCCCTCCATGGTCCACGCCCCCTCCCCACCCAAGAATCACCTGCACTTAAAAAAAAAAAAGATTTTTTTTGCTTTAATCCATGAATTAGGTTATATGCTAATAATAATAATAATATAGGTTGCCTAATTTCTGCACTTTCTTAAATTCAAAACTTTTAAAAGAATATTTAAGCTAACATATTAATCTCATTCCAAAGTCTTTTAAATCCATTCACGTAGGCTATTATTTTAGATTAGCCTAGGCTACATTTTGTAGGCTAGCCTATTTCTTTTATCGGAGTGTCTATTTACACTAAGTGCAGATAGCCCATCTTGTTGGCAAAGGCTATTTACACTAACTCCGCCCACTAATGTGTGATTGGGTAGGTCAACAATAAAAAAAGACGCTAGTTCAGCATCAGTTTCAGTGGCGTAGATGGTAAGGCGCATGCTTTTTGACGCGATCGACCCGAGTTCAAACCCCGCCTTTTGCCAAACTTTTTTTCTTCCTTTTCAAATCTCATATCACATCAGAAAGGCATTTATTTTCAATAAAAATTAAGGAAATAGTCAAAAAGTTGAAAATAAAGTATCGGGTAGGGTTAGGGTAGGTGTAGGGAGGGCTTTACTGTACCAATAAGGTGGCATCCATTTAATCATTTGAATTAAAACTATAATTTACACTCAATACCTTATTATTGCGTACTGTTTTATAATGTACAACAATACTGAGGTGCAGATAATTGCCACTATCTGCAATAAGTAGTATAAATAGTAGAAAATCTTGCTATTTTAACATAGTGTAAATAGAATCTATAGCTATTTGCACTTAGTGTAAATACCATATCGTTAAAAAATACTGCTATTTGCACTGAGTGTGAATAGCCGCTGCCTTATTTTATTTCCCGCTCGGTCTCAGTTATTCTTCTGCTCTGTGCTTTATATACCTGCTCTGGAACCGAAGTTTGTTAACTGATCTTTAGCCGACAAAATTATGATAAATTAGAATTAAATTAGGCCTAAGAATGGATAAGAGTTTTGTTTTGTTTTTACTTTTAGGTCTATGCGTAATTATGATATACAAAAGAACAAGATTCACACATCACATCACGCACCTGCACTTTTTTGAACGAAAAAATTAAACCCAGGATAAATTCAGGCTACATACAAAAGAAATAAATACGCAAAATATATTTCACTTAGGGGCTTAATTAACCAAACAAAAGAAAAAGCTGTTCCATGGTTAAACAGTTCAAATAATCGCGCTGGCGTCTCATTCCAAACAGGAAGTTACCGTCACCCTCACGACACCCGTCAAAATAAAAGTCCCAGACATTTGACTGCTGTACACAAAAATATAGTAATAATAATATTAATAAGTTCAAGGAATATCAGACAACCACTGTATTTGCTTCATTAATTTATACAGTTCTGCATCTTATTTGACAAAAATAAAAATGAAACGTTTAGTTTTGTTGTAAATTAATTGTTTTTTAATTTACATTTTAAAAGATTTCAAAAGTGTCCATTAATTCATTATATTAGACCTGATTTTGTATGTTAAACTGGTATTGAATGATAAAACACAGAATGCAGAACTAAATGAACTGTAAAGCAGTATTGATGGAGGAATGAACTGTGTTTCGTGTGGCTCTGAATGAACAGGTCACTGGTTAAATGTGTTCATGGTTTCTCAGCGCTGAAGGACAGTGATTTGATCAATCCTCCACATTCAGCCGGTGTGAAGTCAGATTTATCAACATTTAACACTCTGATAACAATGATCAAATATTCTCATATAATACTGTTAACATATGCTGATATCTCTTATATGTATATGCATACGTATCAGAATGTGTTCTGTGACACTGGTTTAGGTTTAGTGCAGGTCTGGATGAGAGTATATTTAGTGATTTTATAGTCTTATATTAAAGATCATGTGTTTGATTGAATAATTAATTCATGATTCCTGATTGTGATGTGTTTTATCTTCATCAGATTCCCATCGGCTCACTCTGGATCTGAACACAACACAGAAACACATCCGTCTGTCTGAGAACAACAGAGTGATTACTAAGACTGGCACAGATCATCGGTATCCTGATCATCCAGACAGATTTAATAACTGTCCTCAGGTGTTTTGTAGAGAGAGTGTGTGTGGACGCTGTTACTGGGAGACTGAGTGGCGTGGTGAACTGGATATAGCAGTGTCATATAAGAGCATCCGCAGGAAGGGAACGGTTGATGAGTGTAGGTTTGGATATGATGATCAGTCCTGGGCTTTGTACTGCCATCAATCCAAATACAGATTCAAACACAAATGGATATGGACTGATCTCTCTGTGGAGCCTGTCATCAGTAGAATAGGAGTGTATGTGGATGAGAGAGCAGGAACTCTGTCCTTCTACAGAGTCTCTGACACAATGACACTCATCCACACAGTCCAGACCACATTCACTCAGCCGCTCTATCCTGGGTTTGGGTTTGGTTCTGGATCAGTGAAACTGTGTTGATGAATCTGAATACACTGACCAGAGATTCTACCCAGAATGCTTTGAGCTGCATGATAAATCAGTAACAGTGAGATGTTATAAAGTCTCTTCTTCACATTAATATGAACATCAATCAGAATAAATGTCAGAAATCCTCATAGAGACAGTAAGATCAGTGAGTGATGATCTGTTTTCTGTGCTTTTCTCATTAAAATCAGTCTCACATCAATCATTTGTATTATTACTATCAAAATCAGTCTGATATCTTATTCATGTGATTTTCTCTATTGTTTGTAATAAAACAATGTCAAATCATCTTGAGATCATATTTTATTTGATGATGAATGTGTGAAATGTCTGAATGCTGCATGAATTATGAATAAAATCTATTAATCGACTGAAATTAGCTTCAGGAGAGTTTCTGATGCTATCAAATGTGACATTAATCACAGCATTTAATAAAATATATTAATTTTAAGTACAGTAAAGACATATTTATTATGAGAAAGATCATGACTGAATATTTACTTTCTGAAATATCTCTTTTCTTCTAATGTTTTAATGACAGTATATTCACTGAACAAAAATCTGTTATTTTATTTATTAAAAAATGTCAAAATGTGTTCAAACATGTGCAGACTTTGCTTAATTCATTTAAACAAATATTGCCATACAAATAAAGCAAATATTACTTTAGCTGAAATATAATCCTTTTTATTCATTTAATTATTAATTAAATTATAACTCATACTTACAGAAATGTGCTACAAATACAATAATTCTACTGTCAAATAAAAAGTGACTATTCAATAATATAAAATAATACAAATACATAATGACCAAAATATTAATTGTATTTCATTATTATTTAAATGATAAATCAATAAAGAAATGTTGCGACTGCAATAATCATTTAGCAGATGATTTTATCCAAAGCAGCTTACAAATGAGGACAATAGAAGCAATCAAATAATTAAAGCATTATATCCAAAATATATATATATATATAATATATAAATAAATATATATGTATGTGTATATATATTTTTTAATTATATCAATTAAACTCATCCATAAAGTTGTATGATTGCAATAATGCTTCTGCACTGTAAAAAATAAAAAGTCAGTATTTAACAATAACAACAACAATAATAATAAAATAATAATTTACAAAATATTAACTTTCATTATTATTATTATTTTATTACATCAATTGAACACATCCATAACATTTTATGGTAAAAATAATACTTTGCATTGTAAAAAATGAAAATTCAGTATTTCATAATAATATTATAATAATAAAATTATTAATAATATATTCAAAATATTAATTTTATTTTATTATTTTAAATAATCCATAAAAAATGTATGATTGCAATAATGATACTGCACTGTAAAAAAATAAATAAAAAGACAGTATTTAATAACAATAATACAATTATTAATAATATTATTTTCAAAATATAAATTGTATTTTTTTTAAACATCCATAAAAATTATATGATTGCAATAATGTTACTGCACTGTAAAAATAAAATCACTATTTAACAACAACAATAATAATAATATAATAATAATAATAATAATAATAATAAGGCATAAAACAAAAGAATATCATCAGCAAAAACTAAACTGGTTTGAATGGCTTTTCTGCAGAGCAATTACTGTAGGCAATGAAATATAGATGTCACTGTCATTTAATGGTGGATGTGGTGAATAAGCTGCCAGTGATCAAAATATTGATTTTGAAGTCATTGAAAATGATAGTTTTGAGCAGTGCTTCCCAAACCTGTCCTGGAGGACCCCCTGGCCTGCAGCAACCAGACACACCCAATCATTACATCATTACATTGTAATGATGATTAGAAGCTTCCTTGTCTTTGGTCTCCTCTTCATCATTGTTTTTGCCCTCTTCTGATAAAAGACTTGTGAGTTAATTGTAATGATGATTAGAAGCAGG
Source organism: Schizothorax lantsangensis (assembly GCA_027422415.1). Classification (NCBI taxonomy): domain Eukaryota; kingdom Metazoa; phylum Chordata; class Actinopteri; order Cypriniformes; family Cyprinidae; genus Schizothorax; species Schizothorax lantsangensis. The sequence continues at coordinate 93,260 of JAPDDO010000394.1, forward strand.
CAGGTTAAGGCCAATTTATACCACCAATTTAAACTTTTCCTAATTACTTTAGCTTAAATTAAAAAAAAAAAATAATAATAATAATAATAATAATACCAAAGAAAAAAAAAATCCTTTCCCAATTTATAAATTATGAAACAAGATAGTACTCAAACAAAGTTAGTGTTCTCTACTCTATTATGATAGTACTGTTAATTTTCACCTTCATCCTCCATGTCTTGTACAAAGTCCTGCAGAAAGTTGACCACTCTAGACTCTCTCTGACGCCTCATTGTGCCCTTCTCACTGAATTTATAGAAGGAAGATCAAAATCTGAGGAGTCCTTTAAATGCAAGATAAATAATGTTGAAGTATATGTATAAAAGGTATAAAGTATGAATAATAGTTAAATTAAAAAAAAAAAAAAATTCTACAAGATTAGGATTTAAACTTCTTTTCTTTCAATGGAACTTAAGTCTGACTTAGGGTTGTGTGGTCAAGTCTGTCACACATACAATATAAAGAATTTAGTGTTTTAAGTTTACTAATGAACTTACTTTTTAAATTAAGTCACAGAAGTGGAATTAATAATAATAACCAACACTACATAAAAGGGACTTTCACCACATTTAAATAACCTACCTCTTTTATTAGTTTGTAACTTCCATGGAAGTACTGGTTGATGGAAAAAATTATTACTGTCCAGGAGTGAATAGTGAAGTTGTTCAGGAAAAAAAAATTATCTGGAGACCTTTGAAAATCTTCAAAAAAACAAATACACAATTCTTGAAATGTGATGTTCTACAAGAAAACAAACCAACCAAAGTTGTGTTTATCCGTGTCCGTCATTGAATATTTGGGGGGTTTGCATTTTCTCCTCCCTCACACACACAGAATATTGAAACAAACATCAAGCACAAAATAGCCAGAGGACAACACAATTATAATGTATAGAACACACAATCATGTAAAAACAAACAAACAAAAGACTCCAAAGTAATTTTTTGAGAGGATTTTTTGGGGAAGATCCTTGCCTGTTCATCTGAGTCAGTTGACAGTGTCATGGTTTATAGTATTGGGAAAAGAAAAAAGAAACACAAGATTTTATATTATTGCCACATGTGCTTTTAATCTCTTGCTAATAACTGTACTTTCTTCAACATCATTCAGGCGTGTTATCTTCACATGTTTGACATGTTTCACCTTCAACAGGCTTTTGAACATTATAATGCATTTCACCACAAAAGCTGACAAACTCCTTGGCTGAGTAGAGAAGAGGGGAAGTATCGAGTGTTTGTATAAAAGGTACTTGTAAATAGGATTTAAACACTGGTACAATGTACAAGGTTGACTTTCCACGTGCAAACAAACCAACCAACACACACACACAAACATCAACAACACAATTATAATGCTGAGGTAAGCACCGGTGTACCCTTCTGACTCAGGTTATCTCCACATGGGCACAATGCAGTAGAGAAGAGGGGAAGTATCACATTTCTTTGTCCAGAACCACCAACAAGCACACATTTCTTTGAAAAATATTGAATATCTGTACAATCTGAGAGTCAATCATATTTACCATTACACAACAAACATAAGGTAGTAAGTAGATAAAGGTAGTAAGCTTCAATCTTACCAACAGCCTTGTACAACATCCATGCTCCTTTCAGCTCAGCCAATTTGGAATATGCCTCAAGTTTCTTGGACAACTGTGTATCATTAATATTTTTAAAAGAAAAGACAGTGCGAGTATATTCCTAATCTCTTTTTTTAAAGCAATTTTTCAGTCACGAGTGATATACACCTACATCAACTCAACTCACTCATGAATGGTCAGCATCTTCTGTGATGGTTCTACAACTCATTCCTGCTTGCAAGAGGGTTAACTCTTCCGAGGTTTTGGGTGTCTTCTCCATATATTTATTTACAAGGTAAAACTGTATTGGGAAACACTTCACAGTGCATAGCCTTCTTTTTAAGTCAATAGGTGATCCCTTTTCAATTGTTTTTCCCCAAACTTTTCCCAAAGTAGTCCTGGGAAGGACCTATAACAGTGTAAAATCAGAGATGAGACTGGGTAAGAGAAACGCCCTAAAAGTCAAACAATGTTAAGCCATACATACAGAAATTAAATGTTCAAACGATGATGAAAAATGAACAAAAATGCAGTCAGAATCCATTACATTGAATATGACAAACCTAGCCATGTTCTGCTCCACTGTGGCATTATTCTGCTGTGGCTGGTTTGCAGAATCTGCATAAACTCCTTATGATTTGAAAACACAGCAAAACCAGAAATTATTAATAATTAGGAGTACTATTTGAATAATCAGTTACATTTAGGCTACGTTTACATGACATTGCTTACAACTAAAAACAGATATTCTTTTTTTATTTTTTTTTATGCGTTTTGTTTTATTTTATTTTTATTTTGCTAATCATTTAAACCAGTGGTTCCCAAACCTGTCCTGGAAGCCCCTGCCCTGCACCTTTTGTATGTCTTCCTTATATAACACACCTGATTCCACTCATCAGCTCGTTAGTAGAGACCACAAGAACTAAACTGGGTGTGTCTGATTAGGCCAGGGAGACATAAAAATGTGTAGGGCATAATCCGTAACTGTCTGTAAAAACAACTTTTTTTTTTTTTTTTTTTTTTGTAAAAACAGTGACATCATGCACGTGTATTACGTGTTTATTCTTTAGGCATGAGGAAGTATATGACAATCAAAATACCAAAGTTCATATTCATGAGAGCAAATTTACTAATAAGAAACCCAATTTTATGGTTGTTGACTGGCATTTTTTATATAATTTTGATGTTGTCCCTTTGTATTGTACTGTAAGTTAATGTTCGTTAAGCCGCAAAAACACAATATATGAATCCTGCACGTTCTGCGTGTCTGTGCAGGTCCCGGTGGCCGATTTGGCCTGCTTTTGAAAAAATATTATTATATATTTGCCTTATATATTAAATGTATTAACGCAATTATTTCAGAATTCGCCATTCGATAATAAATCTCTAATACATCATGAATTGGTTAGTCGTGACTGGCAATGCTAAGCTTCGGCTCGCACGCGCTCCGCTCCTAAACGGTTTGGATCAGAGTAATCAATGCGAGAGACTTGATGGAGCAGAGAAGCACAACTACTGCTCAGGATTTCAAGTGCAGGTCAGTTTCATCTGTAAACAGGCTATCGTGGTTTTGTCTTTGTTAGTTAAGCATTAGCAGCCCACATCACTCAAAATACTGTATATCCTACTAAAGGACATAAAGTTACAGAAGTAGGCTAATTTAGCAGACAAATAATCATATCGATTCATAATAGATTTAGGGGAGCTAGGGCAGACAACAAACACAACCCTTATGAAAATTAACGATGATTTTACTATAAATACAAATACAATGGTTACTATGATTAAACCATGGTAACCACAAATTAACCATGGTTTTCGCTACACTATAGTTTAACCATGGAATTTGTAGTAAAAATAATACAAATGTAATCCATTTGCCAAAAAAACATGGTTACTGTACATTTACTATAATAAAATTATGGTTAATTTTTGTAAGAGAAAAATATGACTCGTTCAGTATTAAGATATTGTAATGATGTAGTTATTATTGTACTAATTTTGACATGTAAGCAATTTAGAAAGTATAGTTTTGTTAAATCTTGAGTATTAAAGTCATGTGAGAGACAGAGACATATCAATAAAGAGACTGAAAAGGAAAATGGAAGTGAAGGTGCAGTTCAGGAGAGAACTGTTAATTATTTTGCGTGCAGCCTAAGGATTTAAACCTTTTTTATGTGAAGGCCATACAAAAAATAGCGTTGTCCATATTTCAGAATTTGTTTGGGTGTATGGGATGGTCTGGATGAGTGTGAGATTTCCCGGCCTGAATTTTTTTCCCAGTCTGCCCCTCGTGGAAATTAATGGAGTAGTTTCATTAACTACACATAGTCCTATTGAAGCATGCGTGTGTATCGCTCGCTGTGTTATCAGTCTCTCCCGCCTCAGTATATAGTATATGAGTGCATGAACACAAACATAATCTCTAGAACTATCAAAAATATTGTCATAAAAGCAGACACCAATGTTTCAGGTGTTTAGTACACAGAATAGGACACATGCTTATTAGATAACCGTATATGGGTTGATGTATATGCTTTTATTGTTATTTTTTAAATAACTTTTTTTTTCCAAAGCATTGTTAGATGCAGTGTTTCCGGTTATGCGAAGATTTGGTGTGAAAAACAGTATCAGCAAACTATTTGTACGATTTTAAATCTGCATTGAACTTCAGATCGATCTCAAAGTAAAAGGTGGTACTAAAGTCTGATTTTGTGGTGGATGTGTTCGAAATGTATCATCTTAATTCAAGTGATGAAGGATTTTAAGTCTGACAGTAATCAGTTGTGCACTAGTTAACCCTGCATGGTTTAAATGATTGAAAATGATTAACAGTTGAAAACATTCGTTAGGAATTTTGAAAAGTAATCAGTTACATTACTTGAATAAAGTAATTGAAAAAGTTACACTACTATTACATTTTAAATAGGGTAACTTGTAATCTGTAACCTATTACATTTCAAAAGTAACCTTCCCAACACTGTAGTCTAGACACCAAATTATCATTTGTTTAATTGCAGATTAATTATCATCACTTCTGTTGTCATAACTGACACTTCTGAACAATTAATGAGCAGCTCCATACCAATACACTCACAAAATGAGAAACATCCGCTTAAGGATGAACACTGTGAGGAGATGCAAGATAATCAGAGACTCCAAACTTTGATGAAATATGTGAAATATCCATCTATCTTTGTAAGAAAAGACACACAGCAATGCTCATCCCTATTTATTACTGAAATGACTAAATAAGGATGTAGCATGCAGTTTCCGCTTCTGTAACTGTCTGACACTGACATCTAGTGGATGTTTCATTATAACCCTGTTTTGCACACTACACTCAAACACAGAACCAGGAACAGGGTTGCCAGATTGTGCAGGTTCACGCCCAATTGGGCTTGTTTTGATCAGGTTGGACCAGAGAAAAATGCATTGGGTGGAGAACATTTGGACTGTTTCTTTTAATGTAATGTCTATTTACACTAAGTGCAAATTAGCGGATATGCATATAAACAGCCTTTTAATTAACAGAGTAGAATAATCACGGCTGATAGTAAGATATGCAAATGTAAAGAAACAAACTGAACATCTGTTACTTCTTGCTCAGCTGGTTAATGAATAAAAGCATATAATCAAAGGAAAATCTGGAGTTGGGATAACCTCCAAAACCAAAGGTGATACCTTTTTAAAAGCTCATTATCATCAAATGTTTCTAAAATGTCCACGTTCAGAGGCAGATTGCCAGCATCAGCTATTTTGGGATAGTTGTGAGTTGGTCTTAGTGATTTAGGATTCCTCTTCACAGCTCCTAACCTTTCACAGATTTAGGAGCTAGTTTTAGTGCTAAAACACTTTGTGAAATACTCTTAGAGCAAAAATTTAGGAGTCTTAAATTTAGGATTGACGCCCATTATTTTTAAGATTTTCTCTTAAATCGGTGAGTTATGAGCTACTTTTAGCCTGAAGATGTTTTGTGAATACGGGCCCTGATTAATCTAATTACATATCTTTCAGAAACGAAAAAGAGTGAATTGACAGTCTGTAAATGCTGTTTATGTCTTATCAGATTAAAGAAGAGTCGAACCGTCATCTGATGTCCGTCTGATTGTCACACAGATTGTGTGCATTCATTAGAAATCATTACATTTACATTTACATTTAGCAGACGCTTTTATCCAAAGCGACTTACATTGAATTCAAGTTACAGTTTTACATTTGATCAGCTCTTTCCCTGGGAATCGAACCCATGATCTTGGCGTTGCTAGCGCCATGCTCTACCATTTGAGCTACAGGAAAGCCCTTTCAAATCATTATTATTATGATAAAAAGCTATTCAGTCATTCTTTTTCAACCTCATATTTCACAGATCAACCGTGAAGAAAGAAATGCTGTTTGAGAATCACAGACTCAGTAATAAACAGTAAAATGAGAAGCATGTGACAAAATGTGCAGCTTTCTGTGATTCACTGACAAAGACACAAGCATCTGTTTGATCAGCACATCAAAAGGTTTCAATAAAATCATCAAAATGACTTTATCACAGCATTAAAGAAGCACAAACTAACAATGACACATCACACGACGACACTCATACATGAAAACAATTAAAGAAAGATGAAACGCTCACCTCAGATGTTTCTTTCTCTGAACTGTTGATTGAACAGCAGCTCTGAGATCTCTTTCACATCTAGCAGGACGAGGTACTCTTCAGATTTTGGTAGCCCGGAAATTAATTTAACTAGCCCAAATAAAAAAGGCCCTTTTTTGAAATATAGAAAATCAGATAAGTCTAAATGTCAATCAAAAACATTTTCAATACACAAATATCAGCAAATAACAATGAAAGAATTTTATTTTACTATTTACAGGGTATCTGCAGGATCTTTAAAAATCAATTTAAGGCAATTTATTAGCCTTTTAAGAGCTGCACAAGTAAAATGAACACTGTGAGTGGGGTTGGACAATGTCTATGGTAACATTTTAAGTTTTCACACACAAAAAAAAAAAATCTTATAAAATGGCATTTCAGCTTTTAAGCCATTTTTATGAAAAGGGACAAGTCAAACATATTATTATATTAATTTAAAACATAAATATTACTATCTTAATTGTTTAGATTTCTAGAAGGCACATTAACTTCTTTCACACTTACAACTGTTTTCTGCATAAAAACATGGGTCGATATTGGCATTGATCTGAACATAAGATACACTGTAAATGCAGATTCACTATCTGCCACGAGGTGGCGCTTTAGGAGCAAATATAGTGGCTTCTCCGGTAACGGCTGCACACAAAGCAGCACCGCGCTCATATACAGTGCTTTATCAGGCATTATAGGAAAGATGAAGTGAAAAGGCCAACAACACGTTTCTGAAGACAGACGGTTCCCTTCAGAGACACATTCACATAAAGACATCTTTGCCTCGTTTTGACTTTGAAACATGCAGCGCTCATATTTATTCAATGACATCATTGCATTTTGAAGTTTAATCCAGCTGTATCGCGATTCTTGTCTTTCCGTCCCCAACTGTAAGACCTCTGGAAATTATAATTAAGACTTTTCTTATACCATTTAACGTATTTAAAACTTTTTATGGCCTTACGTTTTATACAACTAAATTGAAGAGTTTATAAGGACCTGCGGGAGCCCTGTATTTTAAGGTAGCCCGTCGGGCAGGGCAGTGGTACATTTTGGTAGCCCAACTGGAAAACACAATAGCCCCGGGACGTCGGGCCAGCGATTTTGCAAGCCCTGAGAAGAATGATCATCTGCTTTGTTAATCATCCGTTAAAATGAAAGGTTCATTCTCAGGAAAAGCTGCTGCACTTGGAAGTTGCTTTATAAGTTTGTGAATCTGCTTTGAATGTCAGAAGAGATATTTATAGCGTTGTGTCATGTTTGACTGTACGATGATGGGTTTTCACAATGAAAGGTGAATTTGTGACAAATAAAAAGCATGGTTGTATTATTTATTCGTTCATATGTGACAGTTAGCATTCATCATGGTACATATACAGACTGGTTAATAGCTTGAGCTTCACTCTTTAGCTTTATGTGATTTTAGAAATGACTGTGTCTCAGTTTGTGTTGTATGAGTGCTATGATTACTGCTATACTTACTTTTACTTACTTACTTTACTTACTATTTTAGTAACTAAAATGTATTTATATAGCACAATTATATACAGCAGAGCTGGTCAAGGTAAGTGATGAATTAAGTAAATTACGACAAAAACACAAGCATAGACAACATAAAACAATGTAAAATACTCTAAATCACCAGACAGAGAGACGTTTAAGCCTAGATTTAAAACCCATGAGAGAAGGTGGATGTGAAGAAGCAGCTGATGTTATAGGCAAGGACTTTTAATCTGAGATGAGATCATGGGACGTGCAGAAGTGTTTCATCAGAAGATGTTAAAGATCTGATAGATGAGAGAGGGAGGATACGATCTTTAAAAAGCCTGTTGCAGTGACCATTGACAATGCAAGAAACGATGATAATGCTGTCAGTGAAGCAGGATTGGGTCCACATACTGGATGCTTTGCCCATACCTTGAACTTAGCATCACAGAAAGCAATGGCAGTCAGCCAGGTATCTCGACTGCTGGGAAAAATCAGCTCAGTGGCTGCCCATAGTTTTATGTCTTCAAAAAATACTATTGTGCAAATCTCAGTTTGGATTTCAAAAACAAATATCAACAACTGATGCATTAAGGCATCTTTACACCGCCGATTTAAGGCTGCTCTAAAGCGGGTCTGTGTCTGCTCAGAATTCAGTGTAAAGACACAATGCTGCATAAAAGCAGACCTAAAATACGCTGGGTCTGACCCACCTCAGTCCCTAGTATCAAGGGCGACGCAACGCTGTTTTGATTCAGTGTAAATGAAACACGAAACACATTCACTATTAACTAGGACTTTTCCCTCAATAAATTCCTAATTTGCTGCTTATTAATAGTTAGTAAGGTAGTTGTTAAGTTTAGGTATTGGGTAGGATTAGGGATGTAGAATAAGGCATTAATATGTGCTTAATTACTACTAATAAATGGCTAATATTCTAGTAATATGCATGCTAATAAGAGCAGAGGAAGAAATTAACCGGCAAATTGACGGAACTGTAAGAGACAGCAATGTGTACTGTACTATTGCAGAGATAAGAAGCAGGTTAAGACTAAGCTCAAAGTGCTTTGCAGGTAAATGCGGTTATATGCTTGACACAGACTGAAGAAGGTGTGCAAATCACAGAGGCAAGTCGTCGTCTGTAATCAGTTGGCTTTCGCCAGTTTGTAACCTGCTTTTGTAGAGCTGGTTTAAGTTCATTATTCAAGGACATACAAGTATCTCGACTCATCATAAAATGCTTAACCCAGTCAGTATCACTGTAATTTTGTACCGTTACATTCCAAAAAAACATCTCCTTGCGGACAACATTTTCACCCACACACGACGGTCTGGCGACATCTGCTGTCTCCCGTGGAAAGCTAACGCTAGTGTCAATTTTAGTTTGTTGTGTCTGCGCCTGAGTGACGTCCTGGCCCTTTGAAACTAATTTTGGCCTCTTTTAATCATGCGGCGATGTTCCCGATGCAGTAATTCATCATTTCTTTTAGTGTTTTTTCCAATTGGAACAATTTTGTTAAGAAAAATAAAATAACTGTCAATACCACAGAAGCTAACATTGTGACAAACCGTCCAGCGCACGATACACTGTAGCACGTGCAGGAAATATACATTTAATCTCGTTACATTTTAAAATGTTGTGTTTTTATTTATTTTGTGTTTTACATTATTTGTTATTTAATAGCATTTTGTCAGTCCTCTGTTGTGTGTGTCTTGTGTTCCCGCCTCATGTGTCCATATTTGGTTTGTTTCCTGTCCTCGTCTGATGTGATTATAAGTTAATTCGTGTCCAGGTGTGTTTATATAATTATGTGTTAATTACCCTGTGTATTTAGCTCCTGTCTTTTGAGTTTGATTTGGTCTGGTCTACTCGTTACCCCCGGTGTATCTTGTCTGTCAGCCTTGTCTTGTCCTGCCCTGATGTCCAGTCAAGTCAAGTCACCTTTATTTATATAGCGCTTTTAACAATACAGATTGTGTCAAAGCACTTAACAGTATCAAGTTGGAGGATAGCGTGTCAGTAATGTATAATAATAAGATTAAACACTCAATTTTCAGTTAAAGGCATTTCATTATTGAATTCGGAGATGTCATTGTCTAGCTCAGTATAGTTTAAATAGTATCTGTGAAATCAAATTTACGATAATCGCTAGAAATTAAGTGTCCCCAACTGAGCAAGCCAGAGGCGACAGCGGCAAGGAACCAAAACTCCCTCTGTGACAGAATGGAGAAAAAAACCTCGGGAGAAACCAGGCTCAGTCGGGGGGGCAGTTCTCCTCTGGCCAGGATATTATTGTTTACTTATTGTTTTAATTAAAATTTTAAATGTATAAATGTATTCTATTTCTATTTTTATATTGTTGCAATTTCCATTGTAGTTAGGTATTTTATTATTATATTTTTAATTATTTGTTTTATTTTTAGTTTTATTGTATTTTAGTCGAGGTCTTCACTGGGGATATGTCTCTGGGGCTCATCGCTGACGATCAGGGCCGCAGACATCATCTCCCGGCGCCGATCCACCATCTGATCCGGACACGGACTGAGAAACAGAATAAGAAAGAAACAACTATTAGCGTAGATGCCAATCTTCTTACGATGTAACAAGTACATCATGTGTTATGGGAAGTGTTCCCGGTTCCGGTTGATCTAATTAATGCAGCCTAACAATCCTTTAACGGATTTGAATAATAGAAGTGTAGTAGTGTGTTAGGTGTATGTCAGGTTAAAGAGATGGGTCTTTAATCTAGATTTAAACTGACAGAGTGTGTCTGCCTCCCGAACAGTGTTTGGTAGATTGTTCCAGAGTTTGGGTGCTAAATAGGAAAAAGATCTGCCGCCCGCAGTTGATTTTGATATTCTAGGTATTATCAAACGGCCAGAGTTTTGAGAACGCAGCAGACATGGAGGACTATAGTGTGATAAAAGCTCGCTCAAGTACTGAGGAGCTAAGCCATTCAGGGCTTTATAAGTCATTAACAAGATTTTAAAATCTATACGATGTTTGATAGGGAGCCAGTGCAGTGTTGACAGAACCGGGCTAATGTGCTCATACTTCCTGGTTCTAGTAAGAACTCTAGCTGCTGCATTTTGGACTAACTGTAGTTTGTTTATTAAACGTGCAGAGCAACCACCCAGTAAAGCATTACAATAATCTAACCTTGAGGTCATAAACGCATGAATTAATATTTCTGCATTTGATGTTGAGAGCATAGGTCGCAGTTTGGATATGTTTTTGAGATGGAAGAACACAGTTTTACAGATGCTAGAAACATGGCTTTCAAAAGAAAGATTGCTATCAAACAGCACACCTAGGTTCCTGACTGATGAAGAAGAAGAATTGACAGAGCAGCCGTCAAGTGTTAGACAGTGTTCTAAGTTATTACATGTGGGGTTTTTAGATCCGATAATTAACACCTCTGTTTTTTCAGAATTTAGTAATAGGAAGTAATTACTCGTCATCCAGTTTTTTATATCGACTATGCATTCCGTTAATTTCTCAATTTGGTGTGTTTCACCGGGCCGTGAAGAAATATAGAGCTGAGTATCATCAGCATAACAGTGAAAGCTAACACCATGTCTCCTGATAATATCTCCCAAGGGTAACATGTAAAGCGTGAAAAGTAACGGCCCTAGTACTGAGCCTTGAGGAACTCCATACTGCACTTGTGATCGATATGATACCTCTTCATTCACTGCTACGAACTGATGGCGGTCAGATAAGTATGATTTGAACCATGCTAAGGCACTTCCACTAATGCCAACTTAGTTTTCTAGTCTATTTAAAAGAATGTTGTGGTCGATGGTGTCGAACGCAGCGCTAAGATCCAGTAGAACTAATAGAGAGATACAACCACAATCAGATGATAAGAGCAGATCATTTGTCACTCTAATGAGAGCAGTCTCAGTACTATGATACGGTCTAAATCCTGACTGGAAATCCTCACAGATACCATTTTTTCTCTAAGAAGGAATATAATTGTGAGGATACTACCTTTTCCAGTATATTTGACAGAAAAGGGAGATTTGAGATCGGTCTGTAATTAACTAGATCTTTGGGGTCAAGTTGTGTTTTTTTTAATGAGAGGCTTAATAACAGCCAATTTGAAGGTTTTGGTTACATATCCTAATGACAATGATGAATTAATAATAGCCAAAAGAGGATCTATGACTTCTGGAAGCACCTCTTTTAGTAGTTTAGATGGAATAGGGTCTAACATACATGTTGTTGGTTTAGATGATTTAACAAGTTTATACAATTCTTCCTCTCCTATAGTAGAGAATGAGTGGAATTGTTCCTCGGGGATCTATAGTGCACTATTTGATGCGATACTGTAGCTGATGGCTGCATGGTTACAATTTTATCTCTGATAGTATCGATCTTGGAAGTAAAGTAGTTCATAAAATCATTACTGCTGTGCTCTTAGGAAATGCCAACACCTGTTGATGCTTTATTTTTCGTTAATTTAGTGACCGTATTGAATAAATACCGGGGGTTATGTTTGTTTTCTTCTAGATAGGATGTCAACAACTGCTTAAAAAAACTGCATTTACTATGTACAGATAAGTGCAACGGTAATATGTATTATGTTTGTTGTTCTTTAATTCTAACATTATCAATTGCAGTGAAACTGTTATACAGTTGGATTTATTTATACCATAGTCTCACAGACTACACTATTTGTGGCTGCATATATATGCAAATTAATTCTCTGCCAGCAGGAGGTGCTGTTGGAGAGAGCGAGGTTTCCACGGTAACGCTGTACACAAAGCAGAGCTCCGCTCACAAACGCTGCTTTATCAGACATTACATGCAAGATGAAAAGAAAATGACATCCAAAATTTTCTGAAGACAGTCGGTTTCCTTCAGAAATACAGTGATATAAAAACACCCACACCGGGTTTTGATTTTGAAACGTGCAGTGCTCATTATTATTCAACCAAGTCAAAGCCTTTTGGAAAATCTATTTTTTGGCAGTCATTTTTGATATTGTGGCGGGCTGAAAAAAATAAATCAATGTTTGTGAAACACTGCAGTCTCATAATTGAAGTGTAAATTCTGCAGATTACATCATTGTCCAGTATTGTACTATCAGCAATTTAAAAACGTTTTCATAATTGTAACATACATATTTACATACATAATTATTCAGGTGCATGTGTGATAACTTGTGAAAACTTGACGCTACAGCAGCACTTCTTCTTCTTGTCTGATGCACTCAACCAAGCGTTCTAACCACAACATCGCCCCTCCCCACCCCCCAACCATTCTAATTTCCGTAGGCAGGATCTATTTTAATGATATTCTAATGGACCGCTTTGTGACATCACAAATACCGGAAAACAACGCTGTAGTCCAAACGAGCCGTTCGTTGTAGTTCTTGAAAAGGGATTTTTTAAGAACAAAATATCTCCCTTTGGAGTGGACTTTGAAATTTGTAACTTTGTAGATCTTTTTTATGCCCAAACATACACACTACACCCTAACTAAAATTCAAAAGGTGAAAAAGCATAATAGGACCCCTTTAACTGTTTATGTTTATTTAAGACGTAACCAACTGTGTTTACGTGGATACTCGTCAAGACAGCCGTTGTGACATAATCATGGCCGGACTTACCATTGGGCTTGACTGGGCCCCGCCTTTTCCCATTTACATTTGATTTGTTTGATTTGTTCAACTATATGCCAGTCAGAAATTATTATTAGCCACAATTCCACTGCACACACAGGGGCTAAACGGTCCAGCCGGGGCTAATGGTTTCCAACTACGACCTTCGAGGGCATAATCAAACAGCATAAACTGGTATTTATGATTATTTCACAACATGTATGTTAGATCCTATTCCATCTAAGCTCCTAAAAGAGGTGCTTCCAGAAGTCATAGATCCTCTTCTGACTATTATTAATTTGTCATTGTCATTAGGATATGTCCCCAAAACCTTCAGACTGGCTGTTATTAAACCTCTCATTAAAAAACCACAACTTGACCCCAAAGCTCTAGTTAATTACAGACCAATCTCGAATCTCCCTTTTCTGTCAAAGATACTAGAAAAGGTAGTATCCTCACAATTATATTCCTTCTTAGAGAGAAATTATATATGTGAGGATTTCAAATCAGGATTTAGACCGTTTCATAGTACTGAGACTGCTCTCATTAGAGTAACAAATGACCTGCTCTTATCATCTGATCGTGGTCAGATGATAACTGTCCAACTAGAGGACCGAATACACTGGATCATTGCTACACTCAGTTTAGGAATGCCTATAAAGCTCGTTCCCTGCCGGCCTTTGGTAAATCGGACCACGCGGCCATTTTCCTCACACTGGAACATAAACAAAGGATTGTTCAGGATATCTTCTTCAGATTTGAAATATAAACTCATGAGACATGTGACTTTCAACCCATTACTTTTCTGGATTGCTTCAGGGATGATTTCATGTATTTTTATATGAAATTAAAAAAAAATTCAGTGTGGTACAATTTTTATCAAGGCACTTTAGTGTCTATAACTTTTTATATTTTTGAGCATTATCAACTCTGGATGATGGATAGTAAAGGCCAAAGGGACTTCTTTCCAAAGACACCAAAATTGTGTGTGTGGCACACTGAAGTCAGGAGCTGTTACCATTTTAAGTTAGTTAGTCATTTTCAGCTGTGATTCCCAATATGGGGGGTGCTGGTTAACAGGTTAAGAAATACAAACTAAAAGTCATGAAAATAAAACTAACCTAATTTAGGCAGAACTAAATGTAAACATGATGATCTAATTGTGGTTTCTGAATGAGAGTGGTTTCTGAATTCTCTTAACTGCCAGCTTGAATGGTGTTGGGACATGACCTAGAGATAGAGTTGATAATATTGAGAAGAGGCTGTTCTGCTACAGGTAACAACTCCTCCAGTAATTTAGTGGGTATCAGATCTAATTAACATGTTGTTTTAAATGCAATGATAAGCTAACATTGCTTTTCCTGTCCTATAGTTGTAAAGCACTGTAGTTCTTGAGGGACAATAATTTAGGCTGAATCATAATTGTAGTCACAATTGTTTTTCGAATATTAGCAGAATGCACATTACCTGATCAGTGATATTACCAATTTGCAATACAATATCTATCAGAATCAGAATCAGAATCAGAATCAGAATGAGCTTTATTGGCCAGGTATGTTTACACATACGAGGAATTTGTTATAGTGACAAAGCTCCACAGTGCAACAGAATGACAGCAACGGGACAGGACACAGACAACAAGAGAACGATATACAAATATACAAATAAGCAATGTACAAAATAGCAAAAACACTATGCAATACAGACAATCATGTGTGTACAGGTCTGACATGTGCAAATTTGAGATGGAAAAAAATAAAATAAAAAATATTATATATGTACTGTATGTGTGGTGAATAAATAGTTGTAAAATAGTGTTGTGTGTTCCACGTTAATGTCAGGTGTTCATGAGATGGATTGCTTGGGGGAAGAAACTGTTCCTGTGTCTGGTCGTTCTGGTGCTCAGAGCTCTGTACCATCGACCAGACGGTAACAGTTCAAAGAGGGAGTGTGCTGGATGTGTGAGGTCCAGAGTGATTTTGCCAGCCCTTTTGCTCACTCTGGATAAATACAGTTCTTGGAGAGTAGGGAGGGTTGTACCAATGATTCGCTCAGCAGTCCGGACTACCCTCCGTAGTCTTCTGAGGTCAGATTTGGTAGCTGAGCTGAACCAGACAGTTATTGATGTGCAGAGGACGGATTCAATCCCGTCAAAGTCAAAGTCAGCTTTATTGTCAATTCTGCCACATGTACCGTACATACATACAAAGAATTGAAATTGCGTTACTCTCTTACTCCCTGGTGCATACAGATAACACTAAACACAAACAGTAGAACGCAAAAATACAGATAAGTACAAATCAATATATATATATATATATATATATATATATATATATACATACACATACACACACACATACATACATATACATATACATACACATACATATATATATATATACACATATACATATATACATACACATACACACACACATACATACATATATACACATGCATATATACATATACACACATATATATACATATATATATATATACATATACATATATATATATACATATACATATACATATACATATACATATATATATATACATACATACGTGTGTGTGAGTGTGGGTGGGGGTGGTGGTGGTGGTGGGGTGGGGGTCCGAGTTCAGTGATTCGTGGGGTAAGAGAGGGGAGGGGGGCAAGGACGGAGGGAGTTCAGCTTCCTGACAGCCTGGTGGATGAAGCTGTCTTTCAGTCTGTTTGTCCTAGCTTGGAGACTCCTCGGTCTCCTCCTGATGGAAGCAGACTGAAGAAGTTGTGTGTCGGGTGGGTGGGATCACCTGCAATGCTGAGGGCTTTGCGGGTGAGACGGGTGTTGTAAATGTCCTGGAGGGAGGGGAGAGAGACACCAATGATCTTCTCAGCTGCTCTCACTAACCGTTGAAGGGACTTGCGGCAGGACGCGTTGCAGGCGCCATACCACACAGTGATGCAGTTAGTCAGAATGCTCTCGATGGTGCCTCTGTAGAAGGTGCACATGATGGGGGCCGGGGCTCTGGCTCTTCTTAGTTTGCGGAGGAAGTAGAGACGCTGTTGTGCTTTCTTGGCTAGTGCTGCAGTGTTGTTGGTCCAGGAGAGGTCCTCTGTGATGTGTACACCCAGGAACTTGGTGCTGCTCACTCTCTCCACGGTCGCACCAATGATGGTCAGAGGAGCATGCTGAGTGTGCACTCTCCTGAAGTCAACGACAATCTCCTTCGTCTTCTCCACATTCAGAGAGAGATTGTTGTCACTGCACCACCCGGCCAGGCGGCTCACCTCGCTCCTGTAGTTTGTCTCATCTCTGTTGCTGATGAGACCCACCACAGTCGTGTCATCCGCAAATTTAATGAAGCGGTTGGAGTTGTGTGACAGTGTGCAGTCGTGGGTCAGCAGAGTGAAGAGGAGGGGGCTCAGCACACATCCTTGGGGGGCCCCTGTGTTCAGTGTGATGGTGCTGGATGTGTTACTGCCGACCCGTACTGCCTGAGGTCTCCCGGTCAGAAAGTCCAACAGCCAGTTGCACAGCGACGTATTGAGCCCCAGCTGGACCATTTATGGATGAGCTGTTGAGGGATGATTGTGTTGAATGCTGAACTGAAGTCTATGAACAGCAATCTGACATACGTGTCCGTTTTGTCTAGGTGTGAGGGCTGGGCGGAGGGCAGTGGCGATGGCATCATCGGTCGAGCGATTGGACCTATATGCAAACTGGAAGGGGTCCAGGGAGGGGGAGGACAGACTTGATGTGCTGCATGACTAACCGTTCAAAGCACTTCATGAGAATAGGAGTGAGTGCTACTGGACGGTAGTCATTGAAGCAGGATGGAGATGACTTCTTCGGGACTGGAATGATGGTGGTAGCTTTGAAGCATGTGGGACAACAGCTGGCTTAGTGAGATGTTGAAAATGTCTGTGAAGACATCAGTGAGTTCCACTGCACAGTCTCTCAGTACACGCCCAGGAATGTTGTCAGGACCCGGAGCTTTGCGTGCATTGATCCTGCTGAGGGTTCTCCTCACGCTGTGCGCGGACAGAGCGTGATGGCGTGATGGCGTTCAATGATGGCAGAGTAGAACTGTTTCAGCAGCTCCTGTGGTAGGTTGAACTTCCTCAGCTGGCGAAGGAAGTACAACCTCTGCTGGGCCTTTCTCACAATGGAGTCTATGTGAATGTCCCACTTCAGGTCCTGGGAGATGGTGGTACCCAGGAACCTGAATGACTCCACTCCAGTCACAGTGCTGTTCATGATGATGAGTGGGGGGAGAGCAGGGTTTTCTCCTGAAGTCCACGATCATCTCCACTGTTTTGAGCGTGTTAAGCTTCAGGTTGTTAAGACTGCACCAGACAGCCAGCTCCTTAACCTCCTGTCTGTAGGCAGACTCGTCACCGTCCTGAATGAGGCCGATCAGTGTGGTGTCGTCTGCAAACTTCAGGAGCTTGACAGAGGGGTCTTTAGATGTGCAGTCATTCGTGTAGAGGGAGAAGAGCAGTGGGGAGAGAACGCAGCCCTGAGGGGCTCCAGGGCTGATTTCCCCGTTGATTCTGCCTCGCGATCTGCTCTGATCAGCTGGAAGTTGGGAAGATGTAACGCGCTGTCCGGTATGGTATCCTTCAGCCAGGTTTCCGTGAAACACAGAGCAGCAGAGTTTGAGAAATCCTTATTGTGTTCGGGAGAGTCCGGAGAGCAGAGAAGTTCGTTCGTTTTGTTGGGTAGAGAGCGGAGATTCGCGAGATGGATGCTAGGCAACGGCGTTCTTATCCGTGCTCACGAAGCTTCACAAGCGCGCCGGCTCGCTTCCCCCATCTGCGCGACCTGTAGCGTCTAAACAACACCGCAGCTCCGCCAACTATAATGTCCAGCAAAGCGTCCGAGTAATCAAAATCCGGTAAAATATTTTGTGGTGTGTTCTGCCGAATGTTCAGCAGTTCATCCTGGTAAAGCTGATCGTGTTTGAGAAACAAAAAACAGGAAAAACAAACAAAAACAGTACAAACACTGGAGAGCAAAGCACAGTAGCTGCCATCTGCGGCGCCATCACGAGCTAATGTTTACTGCTATCAGTAAGATTGATATTGAGTGTTTAATCTTATTATTATACATTACTGACACTCTATCCTCCAACTTGATACTGTTAAGTGCTTTGACACAATCTGTATTGTTAAAAGCGCTATATAAATGAAGGTGACTTGACTTGATACCATGCAATATAATTAATTCTA
Organism: Schizothorax lantsangensis; assembly: GCA_027422415.1. Classification (NCBI taxonomy): domain Eukaryota; kingdom Metazoa; phylum Chordata; class Actinopteri; order Cypriniformes; family Cyprinidae; genus Schizothorax; species Schizothorax lantsangensis. The sequence goes on from JAPDDO010000394.1 coordinate 111,835, forward strand.
GTGGATGACTGAAATGATGAGTGGGTCTGGTGACTTTGCTTGTCCCCAAAGAAGTTACATCATTATATGTGAATATTACAATCTCTGAAAATCAACGCTTTATTGATGAGGTCTGACAGAAGATGTGTGCCATGTTGGCTGAAGTCTCTGGTTTGGCAGGCATGACATGAACAGGCTCTGGCATGGTGGGTACCTCATCTGCATTTCCCACAGTAAATGAGGAACTGCTTAGTAAGAGGGCAAAGCCCTTTTTTGGCCCAGAGTCCATAGAACAGTGCTCTCAGGCATTAAATAATTCCAGTGGTCAGTAAGTTCATTGCTAAAAAGTGGACCTTGAGGGTCCACCTGACAGCAAAGTCTGCAAAGCTCCTCCACATAACTCTCCAGGGATCAATCTCTCTGAGAGAGCTGCAAGAGCTGCACTGCTAGGTTCATTTTTACCGGTCTAGCTTTCTGTAACAAATGTCAACTGGAGACAAGTTGCAGTGTGAACTTGTGTAGTATTATTTGCAGTAACGTGAATTAAATACAAACTAAACAAAGACTTTGCTTAGTAAACATGAACTAAACCTGGACAGAAACACAGAACTCACATGAGATAAACATGAGGGCTATTTATACTAACTGCAGGTGTGTTGAGGCAAGTTGGAGCTAAACTCTGCAGGACACCGGCCCTCCAGGACCGAGCTTGGAAAGCCCACGTATAGGCGTTTCGTCCAGATGGATCCAGCATTTTGGGAGAGTGAAACCGATATTTTTTTTAAACCGTGTCCCAGAGTGGATAAATCTGAAAACGCTGCCCTTGCCTTTTCGCGTGTACCGTGAATCCGTATATTTTCTGAAACGATGACGTCATCACTCCACGTCTCACCCCTAGTCAGACACCGCTACGTCACGTAACAGCTAGAACAACATGAACAAACACTGAACGATTGTCTTTTTATTAACTAACATTAACACAGATTAATAAATGTATTGGTCCATGTTCGTTTGAATACTGCCGCAAGGTTTATGCGCATAGTCCAAGTCTTCTTCACCCTTTTTAGTCTATCTCTGTGGCAGAATTACAGTGCCACATGCTGGTCTGGCATATAAACTACATCGTTTTGTGGTTTCGTGTGGACGCAGATATTTCTTGAGATGAGGAGGATCACAATTGAATTGTCTTTCTTCAGAATGAATGTGCAGATTATTGTTGAAATTGCCATTTTCATCAGTGTGACAAGGTTTGGATTTTCTTTCTAGAATGAGTTTGCAAGTGCCGTTTCAGGTTTGTGTGATATCTGAAACTCTTTTCACACTGAACACACTTGTAAGGCCTCTCTCCAGTGTGACTTCTCATGTGAATATTAAGGTTTCCTTTAACTGTGAAGCTCTTTCCACACTGAGGGCAGGTGAAAGGCTTCTCTCCAGAGTGAACTCTCATGTGAATTTCAAGATTTTCTTTTTGCGTGAAGCTTTTCCCACACTGTTTGCAGGTGTAAGGCTTCTCTCCGGTGTGAACTCTCATGTGACTTTCAAGATTTTCTTTTCGTGTGAAGCTTTTCTCACACCGTTTGCAGGTGTAAGGCTTCTCTCCGGTGTGAACTCTCATGTGAATGTTGAGATTTCCTTTTAGTGAGAAACCCTTCCCACACTGCTGGCAGGTGAAAGTGCTCTCTCCAGTATGAACTTTCATCTGGACTTCAAAGTTTCTAGTTTCTGTTTTAAGAGTCTTTGAGTAACTAAAAGTTTTCACCCCAACCATGAAATCATGACATTTCTCATACTGATCTTTCTCTTCCATTTCATTCAGTTCGTGACTCTCTTCTTTCAGCGCCATCAGGTCTAGGGTGAACAGAAACAAAAACAATTTAACATCAGTTTAATGACACAAATAACAGACATGAAATCAACAGACATCAATTTCTACAAGTATGCTAGATCCTATACACAACAAACAAACAACACAGTATGCCTGAAAATAGTGTTTGCAATATACCGATTTGATCGAATTTTAGATAATTTCAGGATGACAATTTTTATTATAGACTACAAATGTAAAGTTGATCCCATTTTATGGTTTGCCTTTTGCAAATTAAACTTAATTCTTAGATACTGGTGCATAACTACGTGATATTAATTTTCATTTTCAGTTTTTAATTCAGAAATAGACAAAATAGTTGTTTTGTTTTGGGTATTTATTTATCTTTGTTTATCCTAAGTTAGTATGTGACATTTCATTCATTGTCACGAGTTGCATGTAGTAAATACAATAAAGATGATGCAGAATGACTGGAGAAAGACTTTGAGAATGAAACCAACCTGTTTGTTCCTCTGTATCTTCATATTTGACTCTGAAATCTTCTTCAATCTTCACGTCTCCACTCTTCTCTATAATAAACATCATCTCTGTTTGTTGTTCTTCAGTATCTTCATGTTTAACTGTGAAAGCTTCTTCAATCTTCATGTCTTCACTCTCGACTTTAATAAACGCCATCTTTATAACCGTGTGCTTCAGCAGGAGTTTTTCTGTGTGTTTAAGATGAGAATAATTAACAGACAGATCTCTGTGTGCATCTCAATCAGCTCCCTAGTTCAGTAGTCAGCACACTAGCAAGGGAGTCAGTCAGTCTCAGCTCCCTAGTTCAGTAGTCAGCACACTAGCAAGGGAGTCAGTCACTCTCAGCTCCCTAGTTCAGTAGTCAGCACACTAGTAAGGGAGTCAGTCACTCTCAGCTCCCTAGTTCAGTAGTCATCACACTAGTAAAGGATTCAGTCAGTCTCAGCTCCCTAGTTCAGTAGTCAGAACACTAGTAAGAGAGTCAGTCAGTCTCAATCAGCTCCCTAGTTCAGTAGTCAGCACACTAGCAAGGGAGTCAGTCACTCTCAGCTCCCTAGTTCAGTAGTCATCACACTAGTAAGGGATTCAGTCAGTCTCAGCTCCCTAGTTCAGTAGTCAGAACACTAGTAAGAGAGTCAGTCAGTCTCAATCAGCTCCCTAGTTCAGTAGTCAGCACACTAGCAAGGGAGTCAGTCACTCTCAGCTCCCTAGTTCAGTAGTCAGCACACTAGTAAGGGATTCAGTCAGTCTCAGCTCCCTAGTTCAGTAGTCAGAACACTAGTAAGAGAGTCAGTCAGTCTCAATCAGCTCCCTAGTTCAGTAGTCAGCACACTAGTAAGAGAGTCAGTCAGTCTCGATCAGCTCCCTAGTTCAGTAGTCAGCACACTAGTAAGAGAGTCAGTCAGTCTCGATCAGCTCCCTAGTTCAGTAGTCAGCACACTAGTAAGGGAGTCAGTCAGTCTCGATCAGCTCCCTAGTTCAGTAGTCAGCACACTAGTAAGAGAGTCAGTCAGTCTCGATCAGCTCCCTAGTTCAGTAGTCAGCACACTAGTAAGAGAGTCAGTCAGTCTCGATCAGCTCCCTAGTTCAGTAGTCAGCACACTAGTAAGAGAGTCACTCAGTCTCAATGAGCTCCCTAGTTCAGTAGTCAGCACACTAGTAAGAGAGTCAGTCAGTCTCGATCAGCTCACTAGTTCAGTAGTCAGCACACTAGTAAGAGAGTCAGTCAGTCTCGATCAGCTCCCTAGTTCAGTAGTCAGCACACTAGTAAGAGAGTCAGTCAGTCTCGATCAGCTCCCTAGTTCAGTAGTCAGCACACTAGTAAGAGAGTCAGTCAGTCTCAATGAGCTCCCTAGTTCAGTAGTCAGCACACTAGTAAGAGAGCCAGTCAGTCTCAATCAGCTCCCTAGTTCAGTAGTCAGCACACTAGTAAGAGAGTCAGTCAGTCTCAATCAGCTCCCTAGTTCAGTAGTCAGCACACTAGTAAGAGAGCCAGTCAGTCTCAATCAGCTCACTAGTTCAGTAGTCAGCACACTAGTAAGAGAGTCAGTCAGTCTCAATCAGCTCCCTAGTTCAGAGCCAGTCAGTTTCAATCAGCTCACTAGTTCAGTAGTCAGCACACTAGTAAGAGAGTCAGTCAGTCTCAATCAGCTCCCTAGTTCAGAGCCAGTCAGTTTCAATCAGCTCACTAGTTCAGTAGTCAGCACACTAGTAAGGGAGTCAGTCAGTCTCAATCAGCTCACTAGTTCAGTAGTCAGCACACTAGTAAGGGAGTCAGTCAGAGTGAGATTTAATGACCTGATTAGACAAAAACACTCAAAACTAGCACATCAAATTAATAAAAGGACACAGATTATACAGACATTTCATAGGCATTTACATTGGGTATGTATTGATTTGTAGATTATATTTAATAGATTACACTTTCATGAAAACAGTCGGTTGTTTTATAGAAGCTGTCATTACACACAGATCTAGAAAATGATTTATAGGGCGTCAAAGTGGTGGCAACACCAAAGCAAGTGCTCATGCATAGATTTTGGGAATTTATGGCCTGATATACACAATTGTATTCACAAATATTGCATTACCACACACTAATCATCAGTGTTGGGGACGTTACTTTAAAAAAGTAATTAGTTATAGTTACTAGTTACTTCTCACAAATAGTAACTGAGTTACATCATTATAAAAGTAACTAATTACCAGGGAAAGAAATTATTGCGTTACTTTAAAAAAAAAAAAAAAAAAAATTGTCAAATAACTATATTAAATATGTTAAATGAATGAAATGGACACTAAATAGAATAAATTATTATTATAAAGCATTGTACATTAATCAACACTATTTATCTACTGACACTTAGCATCAGTCAGTCAAGCATTATAATATGATATTATGATAATTTAGCATTATATGATGATAGAACTTTAGTAATTAGAATAACCAAGTATGAATTCATATTTGTCATGTTGACTGAACTTAGGACTGGTGCTTAAGATATTGTTTGTCATTTAGTGTTTCTATAAAAAAAGGAGGGGAAAAAATGATAAGATAACAAAACTACTACGAATTATACCACTAATAACAATTAATGAGCTGCTGGGTTCATGAATATTAATCAGGTTGTCTGCGTTCGCTCGAATTGATTTGCTGAAATCAAAACAGGGATGATAATAGGTGAGCGCCGGCCAATGAGATTGTCGTTTGCGCATTAGCTCCGCCCACTAACAGGGAACACGGCAGTTCTTAAAAGCTGAAGAATTCCAAAGGAACTCCGTTATTTTGACACGAAAACACAATAAAGAATATCGTTTACATGTAGCACGTCAATTCTGCATGTTATGAAAGACTCTCTCGCTCTGTATCTTTCTTTGTGTGTGTGTGTGTGTGTGTGTGTGTGTGTGTGTGTGAGACAAAGCTACGGCGAGCCGTGCGCTTCACACTAGAGTTTACGGTTCGTCAAATACAGCTACACTGCGCATCCATTCAGATGAACTGAAAAATAACATGATAATAATATTATAATAAATTATAGTAACGCCGCATTTTATTGTCAGTAACGGTAACGGCGTTATAACGGGGGAAACAGTAATTAGTTTGATTACTCGTTACTGAAAACAATAACGCCGTTAGTAACGCCGTTTATTTATAACGTCGTTATTCCCATCACTGCTAACCATCTATACTGTTTAAAAATAAAAATAAATGTGCTTACTTGATCTAATATTTAATGTTTTTTAAAATGTTGTAGATTTAAGTAGCAAATGAGAATCGCTAAAATTAATGCATATATTTTGAGACAAAGGTCTTCTTTATGATTTTCAGTTTTGTTTAAGATAATTAAAGCAACAGTTTTTAAATAACGAAAGCATATGTAAAAGTATGGTATTTGGGCTAAAGGCACAGTAATTAACATGATAATTAATAGATCGCTGACTTTTCCCTTTGTTGACATGGTTAGATTCAGATGGTAAATATCATATATATTATGTTTGGTGTCCATCTTAGAGATAATCACCATGTTTAGAATGAAACCATCATATTTAAAAACATGATATTAATCATATCATATAATAAAATATATTTTGTTGTTACTACTGTAAATATATTTCCAATTATTATTGGATATCCTTCAATACTTTCAGAATCTTTACTTATTAAAATGATTTTGTTTCTGTATTTTAAAATATATTTTTTATATTAACATATTTTAATGACAGTGTATTTATTGAACAAAATTGATTTTTCAAATTAAGCAGAAAACAGTACAAACTTTGCTAAAGTGATTGTTTTGAACAAGTATTAAACAAAACATTATTTTAGCTGAAGTATACCGTGTGTGGCCACCTCATACATTTATAAGATTTTTAAACAAAATAAACAACTTGAATGATTTATTTTCACACAAAATCTGTTGCTCCATTAATGTTCAATACAACGTATATATTTTTCTGCAATTATACATTTTACGAGCAGTGAATAGCAATTTTTTTCTTAATCTAGCAACACTTTAGAAACACCCAGAACATCTATTCTGACCTAACTGACCAAACTATTTATGTTTTCTAAACTAGTTGGCTTCAAACTTTGACCACAGATATAACCAGTGTTGGGCAAGTTTCTTCCCATTATATATTACTAGTTACATTACAATATTACTGTCTCTGAATTGTAATGCGTTACACTACTTTTAGTTACTTTTACCAAAATATCCACAGAAGTATGACTATTGCTGCTTATTATACATCCGGTGGAGGGTGATATGGTAGGTCTATATAGCATACATTTATAAAATCATATTTAGATACCAGCATGTAGGTCTACATTAATGTTACGTTGTAGTTTAGGTTAAATAAGCATAAACCGCATTATTACATTCAGAAATAAAGCGGAATGTTATTATGTGCAAACAATAACGGTATTCAGAACAAAACAAGAATGAAAAATATAAGTTGCTAATCGTGCCAGAACTAATTAATTTAAAGCAAGATGAAAGCAAATGGCGTTAGCGCTCATTAGGCACGAATCCAATTAAATGTATCCATATTCGCGATGTATTTGAATGCAAAACTATTATTTATTATGCAAACCAGGCTTTGTACTTAACGAGCTTTCCGCAAAAATAAATAAAATAATTAATTTATTAAAATGTGTTTGGCCCGAGCTCAGGCTGAACGGCACGGATTGTACTACGAACTATTTAAATTAACCAGTCTATCTATTAAAAGCCGATTCGGACGGTAATTGTTTCTCATATGGACGTCTGTAAAAATACATTTACATATCACCTCAGTGATAAAACTCATGGATTCTGATGTGATTTATTCACAGTGGAGGAGTTCGAACCCGGGTCAAATGACTGTCTGCTATAAATAAAATGATTTTTATTCTTGTTTTTTATTCTTGTTATTGTGTAAAATGTATTTAAAAATACTTATGTAAAATGTATTCTTCAGATGGTAATTAAATTATCACACAACCTTGTGTTTGTCAAAAAACAGTAGATATTCGGCCGGGGATTTTTACGAGGGTGGTGAGAGATAAACACAGACATTCTGGATTCATACGGCAATAAAATTACCAACTACCCCCTGTTTATGCTGAAAATCACTTACATCCCCCTGAGAAACAATTACCCTCCGAATAGTGCTTAAGACTGTATTGTATTCTGATAATGAACAGCTGTGACGTTTGCAATGCTGAATGTGTGTATGTGGTGCGCCGGCGCGATCGAACAGCGGAGACATAAAATACTCCGTACTCTTTGGTCATAGATCATTTGAAGCAATGTTTACACTTTTATTTTAGGATGTGCTTTTTGTCATCTCTGTTTCCTTTCCGTGAACTTGTTTGTAACAAAACTGAACCAAACTCAGCTGTCACTTTCTTTCATTTTGTCAATCTGTTAATTATGGAAGTCAGATATATTTTGCGTATTCATTCCTATTTATTTATATATCTAGACTATGATTTAATAAAAACAGATTTTGTTATGTTTAGCTTAATTTAATCTCGGTTAGTTAGTGTTAGTGGCACCAGACCAGGTGTTTCTTCAGTTACTCGTGATATTTCTCCATGTTGAGTTCGGTGTTGCACATAGGGATGCGCGGTATACCGGTTTAAGCTGGAACTTAGTTGGTTCTGAGCTGGTTATAGCTCTGGTATAAGCAACTAGCTCCTACTCAGGACCAGCTTATAACCAGCTTAATCCAGCTGCCATGCTTCAAAACATAGCTAACCAGCATATGCTGGTTTTTTCAACAGGGTAGAGATATTATTGCGTGAACCGATGAATCAAACTGTCCTGAATAACCGGTTTGCCCAAATTAATCAGATTTTGCATTACTAGTAGATGATTGGTTCAGCTCTCTCTCCAGTGTTAGGATTGGTGTGTCATCACAATGTTTACTCATCGTTAAACGTTTTGGAAAATGTGTCATTGTTTTGAGAACTGATTGATGGTTTGGGAAACTGAATGAGTTTCCATGATCATACATAACAAATGAATCCATTGATCAGACATAACAAATGAACAGGGAAAGAAATTATATTTCAATATTCTATGAAATATTACATATTATTATGAAAATCGTGTCAATTATTACTCCCATTATTACACTTCTTTTTTCATTACATGTTGCCCCAAAAACACATTAATATGCAAATTTGTTATAGCAAATATGCTATTAGTTTATAGATAAATTGTATATACTGAGAAAACTCGTTTATGGCATTTTACACACATTTTGCAGAGAGAAAAATGGTATATCAAATCATTCTGTTATAACATAGTTATACAAAATTTGGTAAAAAAAAAAAAAATCTTGAAAACTAAAAATGTATTGGAGATTTAAAAAATCTATTGTTTTTGCCTATGCATGTTCATACATGTATTTTATTTTATTTTTTAAGAAATTGAGTCCTGATGTCCTCTACCGAGCACATAGCATAACTTATGAATGAAATATAATTTTTTAAATTTTTTTTAATGCTCTAAACAATGTAAAGACATGAAAAAATAACTATTTTTTTACTAAAACTTTTTTCTCGGCTCTTAAGAGGATAAGATGAATTTAAATAGGTATCTTGTAAAAGCCCTCTTTAATAGCCAGTGTGTCTAAGCAAAAATGATGTATTCCTGACCAGTTTAAATATTGCTTATGTTATGCTTGCTCATGTTTTCAGCATCACCCACTGCATGCAAAAAACTGCAAAGCAATACATACAATCTGCGGTACATTAAGCTTCAGTGTGTCATAATATTAATGTTTAACACCATCTGCCAAAAATCAACACCTTTTGTACAGATGCTTATCTGAAAGAGCTTATCAAGCCATCGCTGCAAACTCTAAAGGGTTAACTTTCATGTGACTTTACTCACAGATGATAGTAAACAAACCCACCTTCTTGAGCCCCAAATCTGCTCAAACTAACCTTATCTTTCCTGTTACTCATGCTTTACTCATTAACAACTGTGCATTAATGTTATTAGATTATTTAATGCATTTCAGAGTTCTCTATAAAACTGTCTTGATGGGTTGTATTGATTTAAACTCTTTAAAAGATTAAATAAAACAAACCTTTCTTCAGCAGAAACACAGATGCAGGATCGCGGCGCAGGCTTATGACATCACATTGCTACACCAAAATAAAAGTCCTGTTCACATGCTAAAAATAATAGAAATGCACACACAGAAAACACATTTAAATAAGATAAAAGATAAATCAGATTCCTAAATCTATCAGTACCACTGAGATTTTTACTAAAGCTTATTATTTATTATAACCACTTATTATAACACCAACTACAGAGCAGTCGTGATATTCTCAATCATGAATAAAATCAAGCATCTTGATCTCCATATTACAGTTTAATTTAAATCATTTATAATGTAAAGTTAAATATTAAGTTTGTGGTTGCAGCGAGATCTATTGTGTAATTGATTACATAGTTTTATTATGATATACCCATCTGATTTCATCTCAGTTTCTCCACAGAATATAAGGGAAATAAATGAAATCAAGCTTAAACTTTGTTAATATAAGTGCATTATATATTACGTTAACGGTGGGTTTAAAGCAGTTGATTTTGACTGTCTCCAACACGACTTGAAATATGAAATATTGACAGGCTGTCATACAAAGAAATCATGAACACACAAACAAGACGACCAATTAAAAATTAAAAAATGTAATCACTACTTTCATTTCTGCAGTAAAGGCATTGATTTGTAGAGTGCAAAAAGAATTGACGATCAAGTTTGTATTGTTTTATCAGCTCCATGTCATCATAACTTTAATATATTAGGCTATTTACAGGTGCATCTCAATAAATTAGAATGTCGTGGAAAAGTTCATTTATTTCAGTAATTCAACTCAAATTGTGAAACTCGTGTATTAAATAAATTCAATGCACACAGACTGAAGTAGTTTAAGTCTTTGGTTCTTTTAATTGTGATGATTTAGGCTCACATTTAACAAAAACCCACCAATTCACTATCTCAACAAATTAGAATAAGAATAAATTCATAAGACCAATAAAAAAAAAACATTTTTAGTGAATTGTTGGCCTTCTGGAAAGTATGTTCATTTACTGTATATGTACTCAATACTTGGTAGGGGCTCCTTTTGCTTTAATTACTGCCTCAATTCGGCGTGGCATGGAGGTGATCAGTTTGTGGCACTGCTGAGGTGGTATGGAAGCCCATAAAGTTTGTCAGCAGAAGGAAGCATGAAGTGCTCTAAAATCTCCTGGTAGATGGCTGCGTTGACTGTGGACTTCAGAAAACACAGTGGACCAACACCAGCAGATGACATGGCAGCCCAAATCATCACTGACTGTGGAAACTTCACACTGGACTTCAAGCAACATGGATTCTGTGCCTCTCCACTCTTCCTCCAGACTCTGGGACCTTGATTTCCAAATGAAATGCAGAATTTACTTTCATCTGAAAAGAGGACTTTGGACCACTGTGTTCTTTTTCTCCACAGCCCAGGTAAGACGCTTCTGACGTTGTCTCTGGTTCAGAAGTGGCTTGGAAGCCCTTTTCCTGAAGACGTCTGAGCGTGGTGACTCTTGATGCACTGACTCCAGCTTCAGTCGACTCCTTGTGAAGCTCTCCCAAGTGTTTGAATCAGCTTTGCTTGACAGTATTCTCAAGCTTGCAGTCATCCCTGTTGCTTGTGCACCTTTTTCTACCCAAATTCGTCCTTCCAGTCAACTTTGCATTTAATATGCTTTGATACAGCACTCTGTAAACAGCCACACCTTTCAGTAATGACCCTCTGTGACTTACCCTCTTTGTGGAGGGTGTCAATGTTCATCTTCTGGATCATTGCCAAGTCAGCAGTCTTCTCCATTATTGTGGTTTCAAAGAACAAGAGATACCCGGAATTTATACTGTAGGGATGGTCATTAATTGAAACTCAAATGTAAATATTCTAATATTTTGATATACTGATTTTTGACTTTCATGAGCTGTAAGCTCTAATCATCAAAATTAAAACAAAAAACTTTTGATATGTTTTACTTTACATGCAATGAATCTAAAATATATGAAAATTTCACTTTTTGAAATAACTTACAAGAAAAAAATGACTTTTTCACGACATTCTAATTTATTGAGATGCACCTGTTTTTGTTGAAGGTGTCTCTTCAGCTCTCTTACATAATGTTAGAAGCCGAGACCTAGTCTTAACACTTAGGTACCTTCATTAAAAAGCTGTTAAAGCAACTTTTAAATTTGAATGTGTCAGAATTGACTCTTATTCCTAGACTTAAGAATAATTATTAATATTATTAAGTGTTAATAACTAAGGACTGAGTGTAACTGGTGTTGTCTGCATTGTTTTTGATGGAATAAATCAGCTGACGGTTCGACTCTTCATTTAAGTTCTGATCAAAGATAACAGTCTTTATGATGTGAAATTGACTTTCAAACATTAAAATTAATTTTACAACATTAGTGACAAAACAGGAAATTAATTGGAAACAGGAAATAAAACAGACAAAACAGGAAATTAACAAAATTGACAAAACGGGAAATTAACAATAACAGGAAATTGTTACTTTTTGTAAAATATAACATCAAATTTTTATATTAATGCTACGAGTATTACAACATCATTGTTGTACATTTTTTGTAACATTTGAATTTTTAATTTAGTGCAATATTTTGTCATTACAACATTTTATTGTCATTTTCACAAACAACTGCAACTGGATCTATATTGTATTCCAGTGTTGTCCCAGCGGTCACTATTGTGACCGTCAACATGTTTACTCACTCTATAACCATACTCAACAAAACTGAATATATGCAAATGCATATATTAATACTAGACACCCTAAAGATCATGTGTACCAAAAATCTTTGTCATATCTTTATGTTAACACACTTTACTAGTCTTTTGTTTCAGAGTTTTGATGCAGTTATCATCTTCTCAAGATTCTGCTCTGGTCATGTGACAATCTGCACTAATCATGTGAAACTGCACATATTTAATTGAGACCCTTTATTTGTTCCATATTTGCAGGAAGTCACTAAAACATCAGTCAGTAAGGTTTTTAGAGCTTTATAAATGAAAACCATTTTTACAATCACTATTGTGAGCACTGGGATTAAATGGGTTAAGATCAAGACAGGGATTTAAAGGGATACTCCACCCCAAAATGAAAATTTAGTCATTAATCACTTACCCTCATGTTGTTCCAATCCCATAAAAGCTTTGTTCGTCTTCGGACACAATTTAAGATATTTTGGATGAAAACCGGGAGGTTTGTGACTGTCCCATTGACTGCCAAGCAATTGACACTGTCAAGGCACAGAAAAGTATGAAAGACATCATCAAAATAGTCCATCTGCCATCAGTGGTTCAATCTGAATTTAATAAAGCGACGAAAATACTTTTTGTACACAAAGAAAATACAAATAACGACAATTCGTCCGCGTCACTGTAGCGCCATTTTAGAGATTATCCACTGAACACAAACTGCGTACGCTGTTCTGTATCAGCCACAACACAAGGATACGCTATTCTACGTTATTTACGCTTTGATTTGAACAAAAATAGCGCATCCTTGTGTTGCAGTCCACGAGTAATGGACTATATTTCTCCATTTGTCCCGTTGAGGACATTTCCAGCCCCACTCCTGAACCAGAGACCAACCTGCTGTCATTACACCATAGTGATGTTACATTCGTGAACGAATCGTTCAAAAAAAACGAATCTTTTAGGTGAACGAATCGATCTCGTTCATGCAATCCATTGACTCATATTTCTCGTTCACTGAAGCAGCAGCGCGGCGCTGTTACTGTTTCATCCTGTCAAAGATCGAGTAAACCTCGAGCCAATAGCATTCGAGTATGAGATGTGACGGAGCATGTGATTTGTTGAATGTAGTGAACGAATACGCCTTTCACTGAACGAGTTGATGGCGAACAGGTAGAGCTCGGCTCGTGCAGTTTGTCATATTTGCGGCAAATAAAGAAACATACACTTTACTATTGTAATGAAAACTGACCCACTAGGTGTTTTAGACTTGGTTTTGTGGTGTATTTTGCACTTTGAACAATTTACTTGTTTTTATTTAAAATTTACTACTGTACAGAGTACTGAACGAGTAACGAGAGAGATCTTGAGAATTGTTCAAAGTGCAAAATATACCACAAAACTAAGAACAAAACCTCTTGTGTGTTAGTTTTCATTACAATATTAAAGTGTATATTTCTTTATTTGCTGCAAATATGCCAAACTAACGTTACTCGAGCCTACGCACTACCTGTGCGCCATCATTATCGTTCAACAACTGGTTCCTTTCATTCACAAACGGTTGTTACTGAACGAACGCGCCCATCACTGACCGAGTTGCTGTTTTGAGATCTCGTCCGTAAACGAATTGGTACATGTCGTTCGTGAATGATTGTGTACCGGTAGGTCAGTCATTTGAGTCAGTCGTGGATTTATTAAAGACTGTTATATTTTATGCTATGGGCCTTCGACTTCAGCGTTTTCCAATACACAGAAACACATGAATGTAAGTAAAAGGCAGCACAAATACAAAACACAAGCAGCCAAGCACACAAGAAATGCATTGAACATCTTTAATGTATGAATTTTATGTGCTGTCAAAAGAAAACAAAACTTGACATTGGTCTGTTGCAGACGGTTGTGAGCTGAGTCCCAGACCAGTGGTCTACAGATGGGACCTCCGATGGCTCACCTGACCAGTGAAACATAGCAGCTGATAGCTGAGCACACACTGGAATGGAGTGAGGGGTTGGTGGGTTGTCTGAAGGCATTTCTATGGTGCTGATGGCTGTGGCAGTATGTTCTCAGGATGGGACCAATCTCTTGGACCTTCTGTTCCATTTACCCATTCAACTGTAGATGATAGCCAGATGTTAAACTCACTGAGGTGTTTGAAGAACAACATCCACAATCTTAAGATAAACTGGAGGCCTTTATCAGGAACAAAATCTTCAGATAGCCCATCGTTTCTGAAGACTTGGTGGAAAAGTGCCTCAGCCGTCCATGGTGGCAGTCAGTGGAAAGAAGTGCATCCACATATATTTTAGAGACCGCTTGGGAAGCTGAAGACAACTGCGGAAGAAGTTCTTGCTCCAAGCCAAAACCTCACTAGTAGTCCAAGATATTTGGGGAGAGAAAATTGGAAGCCATGGGTGTCCCAGGATTGTGTCTAGGGTTGAGCTGAGATTTCCTCTACATGGGTATATCCAGTGCAAAGCGTGAGGGTGGGTATTTTGTTAGTGATGATGCATTGACCCAGAGGTTTACCCAGAACTGAATGGATGTTCAAGGTTTTTCCCTGTGGAGCCAGAATCCACAAGGGCTTCAACTGTAAAGGGAAGGTAAGCACTGGTCACTGTAGTATGTGGCAGTGATAATTGGTACTCACTGGATAACACTCACCGCTGGAAGAGGGGGTCGCATGGGACAGTCAGATAGGAAAGGGCCTCCAGACAAATTTTGTTGGATGCGACAAATTGGTTCAGATAATGGTAGGGATTGTAGGGCTTATACTTGTTGACTGTACAAAATCTTTGTCATATCTTTATGTTAACACACTTTACTAGTCTTTTGTTTCAGAGTTTTGATGCAGTTATCATCTTCTCAAGATTCTGCTCTGGTCATGTGACAATCTGCACTAATCATGTGAAACTGCACATATTTAATTGAGACCCTTTATTTGTTCCATATTTGCAGGAAGTCACTAAAACATCAGTCAGTAAGGTTTTTAGAGCTTTATAAATGAAAACCATTTTTACAGTCACTATTGTGAGCACTGGGATTAAATGGGTTAAGATCAAGACAGGGATTTAAAGGGATACTCCACCCCAAAATGAAAATTTAGTCATTAATCACTTACCCTCATGTTGTTCCAATCCCATAAAAGCTTTGTTCGTCTTCGGACACAATTTAAGATATTTTGGATGAAAACCGGGAGGTTTGTGACTGTCCCATTGACTGCCAAGCAATTGACACTGTCAAGGCACAGAAAAGTATGAAAGACATCATCAAAATAGTCCATCTGCCATCAGTGGTTCAATCTGAATTTAATAAAGCGACGAAAATACTTTTTGTACACAAAGAAAATACAAATAACGACAATTCGTCCGCGTCACTGTAGCGCCATTTTAGAGATTATCCACTGAACACAAACTGCGTACGCTGTTCTGTATCAGCCACAACACAAGGATACGCTATTCTACGTTATTTACGCTTTGATTTGAACAAAAATAGCGCATCCTTGTGTTGCAGTCCACGAGTAATGGACTATATTTCTCCATTTGTCCCGTTGAGGACATTTCCAGCCCCACTCCTGAACCAGAGACCAACCTGCTG
Source organism: Schizothorax lantsangensis (assembly GCA_027422415.1). NCBI lineage: Eukaryota > Metazoa > Chordata > Actinopteri > Cypriniformes > Cyprinidae > Schizothorax > Schizothorax lantsangensis. The sequence continues at coordinate 127,527 of JAPDDO010000394.1, forward strand.
TCATTACACCATAGTGATGTTACATTCGTGAACGAATCGTTCAAAAAAAACGAATCTTTTAGGTGAACGAATCGATCTCGTTCATGCAATCCATTGACTCATATTTCTCGTTCACTGAAGCAGCAGCGCGGCGCTGTTACTGTTTCATCCTGTCAAAGATCGAGTAAACCTCGAGCCAATAGCATTCGAGTATGAGATGTGACGGAGCATGTGATTTGTTGAATGTAGTGAACGAATACGCCTTTCACTGAACGAGTTGATGGCGAACAGGTAGAGCTCGGCTCGTGCAGTTTGTCATATTTGCGGAAAATAAAGAAATATACACTTTACTATTGTAATGAAAACTGACCCACTAGGTGTTTTAGACTTGGTTTTGTGGTGTATTTTGCACTTTGAACAATTTACTTGTTTTTATTTAAAATTTACTACTGTACAGAGTACTGAACGAGTAACGAGAGAGATCTTGAGAATTGTTCAAAGTGCAAAATATACCACAAAACTAAGAACAAAACCTCTTGTGTGTTAGTTTTCATTACAATATTAAAGTGTATATTTCTTTATTTGCTGCAAATATGCCAAACTAACGTTACTCGAGCCTACGCACTACCTGTGCGCCATCATTATCGTTCAACAACTGGTTCCTTTCATTCACAAACGGTTGTTACTGAACGAACGCGCCCATCACTGACCGAGTTGCTGTTTTGAGATCTCGTCCGTAAACGAATTGGTACATGTCGTTCGTGAATGATTGTGTACCGGTAGGTCAGTCATTTGAGTCAGTCGTGGATTTATTAAAGACTGTTATATTTTATGCTATGGGCCTTCGACTTCAGCGTTTTCCAATACACAGAAACACATGAATGTAAGTAAAAGGCAGCACAAATACAAAACACAAGCAGCCAAGCACACAAGAAATGCATTGAACATCTTTAATGTATGAATTTTATGTGCTGTCAAAAGAAAACAAAACTTGACATTGGTCTGTTGCAGACGGTTGTGAGCTGAGTCCCAGACCAGTGGTCTACAGATGGGACCTCCGATGGCTCACCTGACCAGTGAAACATAGCAGCTGATAGCTGAGCACACACTGGAATGGAGTGAGGGGTTGGTGGGTTGTCTGAAGGCATTTCTATGGTGCTGATGGCTGTGGCAGTATGTTCTCAGGATGGGACCAATCTCTTGGACCTTCTGTTCCATTTACCCATTCAACTGTAGATGATAGCCAGATGTTAAACTCACTGAGGTGTTTGAAGAACAACATCCACAATCTTAAGATAAACTGGAGGCCTTTATCAGGAACAAAATCTTCAGATAGCCCATCGTTTCTGAAGACTTGGTGGAAAAGTGCCTCAGCCGTCCATGGTGGCAGTCAGTGGAAAGAAGTGCATCCACATATATTTTAGAGACCGCTTGGGAAGCTGAAGACAACTGCGGAAGAAGTTCTTGCTCCAAGCCAAAACCTCACTAGTAGTCCAAGATATTTGGGGAGAGAAAATTGGAAGCCATGGGTGTCCCAGGATTGTGTCTAGGGTTGAGCTGAGATTTCCTCTACATGGGTATATCCAGTGCAAAGCGTGAGGGTGGGTCTTTTGTTAGTGATGATGCATTGACCCAGAGGTTTACCCAGAACTGAATGGATGTTCAAGGTTTTTCCCTGTGGAGCCAGAATCCACAAGGGCTTCAACTGTAAAGGGAAGGTAAGCACTGGTCACTGTAGTATGTGGCAGTGATAATTGGTACTCACTGGATAACACTCACCGCTGGAAGAGGGGGTCGCATGGGACAGTCAGATAGGAAAGGGCCTCCAGACAAATTTTGTTGGATGCGACAAATTGGTTCAGATAATGGTAGGGATTGTAGGGCTTATACTTGTTGATGGCAGGATGAAATGCATTGAGCCACATGAATGACATGTGAAAAAAAAGAAAAAAGAAACTGTTGCGAATATCAGGAGATGCCGGTCCACTCTATTCCCGCATTCAATTCGACAGATTCAAGAGTCCAGTTCTCATTGGATATAACATCAAAGGAAAGAGGAAAAAAAAATACAAATATAAATTCAAACAAGATTAATCAAGGAAACTGTTCAGCTTATAATAGAAACTAATATATAATAAATAAATAAACAAAAATCAATATACTCACACACCAAAGAACAATGAAGGTGTGTGGCGAAAGTGGTGAGAGCGAGGGGTGTGTATGTGTGTGCAGACGAAACCAGCCAGCCGTACAGATGATCCGCTACTCCCCAGATCTCAGCTTGGAACGCTGCTTTGAAAGACGAATTGGAGGATGTGAGGGAAGGTACCTGGGCAACACACAATTTAGCCCCCTGAATCCGAACACACTCAGCACTGGTATCCTTAGCTTGGAGGAATCGTCCCTCAAAGCACTCAATCGATCACCCAGCACCATACAAAGCGTGCACTCGCGGATCAGATCACCCTGCGTCTTTTACCACAGATAATTTCGATCACCGTCGTCGTCCTCTTTCCTTCCCAAAACCACTCTTATGTTTTTTTTTCCCCTCTCTTTTTCCTACTCCTTAAATACAATTACCTCACTTCCTTTCAAATTACGCTGCTGTTCCCATTTGTTGGCGGAGTCAATCAACAGGACACGTCATGCGTTTTGACTTTCTAGCTCCGCCACATTCTCCCCCTATAGAGAGAACAACCTCGGGTTGTTAAGAAGAGTGCTCGTGTCAGAAACCAAGAAACTCCTCATCTTCATCAGAGGATTCTTGGAAGATTCCCTGAAGTTTTTTTCTTTCCAGGTGGTCTAATTCCTCAGCTGTGGGAAAGCATGGCTTCAGGTTGCACACATGAACCGTATGTACATCCTCACCAGTGGTTTCTAATGCCACATGATAATTTAGTGGTCCTAGCTGTTTGATTATTCGATAGGGTCCTTTCCATTTGTTGGCAAGTTTAGCACTAAAATGGTGAAGTGCACTTGACTGTGGAAAATTTCTTAACCATACCCGATCTTTTTCTTTATAGGTGGCATCTCTGCGGGTTTTGTTGTAGCTACAGAGCTGTCTTATGGAAGCTTTCTTGCTGCATTCTTTGGCTCTAGCTTGCAACTTGGATATATTTTCTGTGACATCATAAGAGGGAGCAGTAGGAGACAGATTTTGTCCATGCAGCAGTTTGTCCATTGGCCCCTGTATTTTCCTTCCTAGGTGAAGCTCAGCAGGAGACATGCCAATGGTTTCTTGTACTGCCGAGTTGATAGCAAACCGTAGCTCAGGTAAGTGTTGATCCCATTTTTTATGATTGTCCCCCACATATGCTGAAATCATCTGTTTTAATGTTCTGTTTACCCGTTCCGTTAGGTTTGTCTGGGGATGGTACGCGGTAGTCATTTTCTGTGTGACCTTCCATTTAGCACAGATGTCTTGAAAGACGGCTGACATGAACTGTGTACCTCGGTCGGACAGAATGAAATCAGGTACCCCCCACCGAGTGAGGATTTCTTCTCGGAGGTGGGAAGCAACAGTTTGAGCAGTGGCCTTACGCAAGGGGAATAATTCAACCCATCGAGAGTAATAATCTACAAACACTAGTAGATATTCATATCTGAGAAAGCTACGAGGCAGCAGACCCATGATGTCCACACCCAACATCTCGTTTGGACGAGTGGTGGTGGTCTGTTGAATTTTCCCAGCAGGTTTGCGATTCTCATTTTTCAAGGTTTGACATTTTATACACCTTTTCACATATTGTTTGACAGATGTCCACATGGCTGGCCAGAAGGCAACTTGATGCACTCTCTGATAAGTTTTGTAAATTCCTAGGTGACCACTTAACGGGTGTGCATGGTAATGTTGTAGAATGTTGTGGATAAGGGTAGCAGGAACATAGATTCTATAATGCACTTGTCCATTTGCCAGATGAGTTCAATGATACACTTTGTCTTCAATTATCTCATATTGGTCTTGCACAGAAGAATCTTTTTCTGCTAGTGACTGAAACAGCTTGGTAATTTCTGGATCTTTATGTTGTTCTTCCCAGATGTCTATCGCTGAAACTGGAAGTCCAGGTTCCTCCTCCTGAGTGGAGTACACATGGCATCCAGGTACGGAGTGAATTCGGGATAAAGCATCCGGTGCTTCATTGAGTTTTCCCTTTCGGTATTCAACCACAAAGTCAAACTTTTGCAGACGGAGAGCCCAACGGATCAGACGGCTGGTTGTCCTGGTGGAATTCATCACCCACTGCAGTGCTGAATGGTCTGTGACAATGGTGAATAATTTTGGTTCTAGATAGTGTTGCCACCTTTCTAAAGCCCACACCACGGCAAGGCATTCTTTTTCGGTAGTGGAATAATGTGTTTCAGCTTTGTTCAAAGCTCGACTTGCGTAAGCGACAACCTCTTCCTGGCCTGTTTCTTTTCGCTGGGTTAGTACTGCTCCCAGTCCAGTGTCACTGGCATCTGTGTATACCACAAACGGGAACTTAAGATCAGGGTGGCCCAGGATGGGGGGTGAGGTCAGACATGCTTTTAACTGAATGAAGGCTTGTTGACACTGAGGTGTCCACTCAAACTTGTGTCCTTTTTTCTTTAGGGCATTGATGGGTTCAGCAATGTGGGAGAAATGGGGTACAAAGCGATGATACCATCCGGCCAACCCAAGAAAACGCTGAACTTCTTTCAGAGTCTTAGGCACCGGATAAGATCTGATAGCTTCCACTTTATTGGTATCCGCTGAAACACCTTTAAGGCTGACCACATGTCCGAGAAAAGTTAACTCCTGAAGACAGAATTTACTCTTTTTCAGGTTGATGGTCAAGCCTGCAGACTGTAGATGGTGTTACGTCCAGAGCCGTAAGGTTCTGTTGTGTGAATTCCGTGCCTTGTTTTCTTTTTTCTCTTTCTCTCTCTCCCAGAAGAACCTGTATCTCCCACCTGAGACTAATTAAGAGCTCTTCTGTGATTGGGGAATGGGAGAGGAGAGCGAGTATTTAAACTACAGCTGCTACTCAGACCAGCAGTTGGTGGTGGCTGAATGGTGTGCGACGGCTGAGAACTCATCCTTAGACTTCAGGATTTATTGTGAAGCCCTATCTGGTGCTTTGGTGTACCTTTATCTCAATTGTGTTGAAATTGTTGAAGTAGAGTTTCTGCCGTTGGTTTCGTTGATTACAGCTAAGACTGATCCTTAATCTACAGAGAAGTGAGTGTTAACTTCAGTAGCCCATTATAAATCTTAAGCTTTAGTTTATGTCTTTTGTTTTGGGTTTAGTAGGAAGGTGGGTGCCATTTTGTTTTGTATTACTTATTTTCTCCTGTTTGTGTTAGTTTAGGGAGTTAGTTTAAATCTGCTGTATTTTGTTTTCTTTTCTTTGAAGTTTAGTCAGTTGGTTTATACAGTTAGCTCCTTTATGTTTGTTATTTTGGCCTTGCCCCCTTCTGAAGTTAATACCCCCTTTAATGTTCCTTCTGTTTAGATGGTAAATAAAAACTTCTCTTTTTGCTGAACTACCGTGGCTGTGTGGGTTATTGTAACCTTTGCTGGGTCGGGAGACGTTTTCTCTGCCGTCGCACAGTGTCTCACCACCAACCATTTTTAGTTCTGTTGCGGTCTTCCCTAGACCACTTTAGACCGTAACAGAAATTGGGGGCTCGTCCGTGCCTTAACCCTAACAAATCGCGTACGAGTCATAACAAGTGGAGGCTCGTCTATTTGTTCGTTCATTGTTTTTTTTCTTTGTTAAAGGAAATCGTCGCTCATACATGTAATTTGAAGCGTGTCTACTTGGTCTGACAACAGGTTGAGGTAAGTGCTTTCATCTTTTACATTTCACATTTGTTTGCCTGGCTGTTTCACTTTTGATGAGGGAGGAATAGTATGCGTGCGAGATGGAGTTTGATCTAACTTCGTTTGCATTATGTCCTTCATTAGAGGTGTATAATCGTTGTAGGAAAAGAGATTTAATTGAAATTGCGGATTTCTTTCACATTAAAGTTTCACGAGAAGCAACTAAGCAGGTAGTCAAGGAGGAACTGTTTAGGGAGTTAGTGGAAACTGGCGTGCTACCTTCTGGCAAGGAGGCTGTTGTTGGAACGGAGTCGGAGGCTGTGGCGAAGGCTGCAGTTTCGGATTCTGATCTTAACATAGAGGCCACAAATCCTTGTTATGAGCCAGCGATAGCTCTTAAGTTAAAGGAGCTAGAACTGGAAATGAAGCGGGAAGAATGTGAGGCTCAGCGAATTAAATTGCGTATGGTAGAGGCGGAGAAAGTATGGGATATTGAAGTGCGCAGGCTTGAGCTGGAAGCTGTAAAGCTGCACAGACCCACTCCAATGCCTCGTTCCAGCCCAATATCTGCTTCACCTGTGAGGTTGACACACGCAGATTCTGCTCCCAATCAAAACTGTAACTCCGCTGATGCCTTGTTTGATTGCTCTCCTGACTTTGACGTGAGTAAATTTATTCGTTTAGTACCGCCATTCCGTGAAACAGAAGTTGACTCGTATTTTACAGCATTTGAGCGGGTAGCCGCTAAGTTGAAATGGCCTAAAGATATGTGGGCCCTTCTTCTGCAAAGTAATTTTGTATGGAAGGCGCAAGAGGTCTCTGCTGCATTACCAATCGAACAAGCTCTCGACTATGATGTCGTTAAGGCTGCCGTTTTACGAGCATACGAATTGGTGCCTGAGGCATATCGTCAGAAATTCCGGTCTCACGTGAAAGCAGCCAGTCAGACATTTGTTGAATTTTCTAGGTTAGCTTTCACTGTTATGCTGATGATACTCAGCTCTATATTTCTTCACGGCCTGGTGAAACACACCAAATTGAGAAACTTATGGAATGCATAGTCGATATAAAAAACTGGATGACGAGTAATTTCTTACTGCTAAATTCTGAAAAAACAGAGGTGTTAATTATCGGACCTAAAACCCCCACAAGTAATAACCTAGAACACTGTCTAACACTTGATGGCTGCTCTGTAAATTCTTCGTCATCAGTCAGGAACCTAGGTGTGCTATTTAATAGTAATCTCTCCTTTGACAGCCACGTTTCTAGCATTTGTAAAACTGCATTTTTTCATCTTAAAAATATATCTAAACTGAGACCTATGCTCTCAATGTCAAATGCAGAAACATTAATTCATGCGTTTATGACCTCAAGGTTAGATTATTGTAATGCTTTATTGGGTGGTTGTTCTGCACGCTTAATAAACAAATTACAGATGGTTCAAAATGCAGCAGCTAGAGTTCTTACTAGAACCAGGAAGTATGAGCACATTAGCCCGGTTCTGTCAACACTGCACTGGCTCCCTACTAAACATCGTATAGATTTTAAAATCTTGTTAATTACTTATAAAGCCCTGAATGGTTTAGCTCCTCAGTACTTGAGCGAGCTCTTATCGCATTATAGTCCTCCACGGCCGCTGCGTTCTCAAAACTCTGGCCATTTGATAATACCTAGAATATCAAAATCAACTGCGGGCGGCAGATCTTTTTCCTATTTAGCGCCCAAACTCTGGAACAATCTACCAAACACTGTTCGGGAGGCAGACACACTCTGTCAGTTTAAATCTAGATTAAAGACCCACCTCTTTAACCTGGCGTACACATAACACACTAATACACTTCTATTATTCAAATCCGTTAAAGGATTGTTAGGCTGCATTAATTAGATCAACCGGAACCGGGAACACTTCCCATAACACACGATGTACTCGTTACATCGTAAGAAGATTGGCATCTACGCTAATAGTTGTTTTTCTTATTCTGTTTCTCAGTCCGTGTCCGGATCAGATGGTGGATCGGCGCCGGGAGATGATGTCTGCGGCCCTGATCGTCAGCGATGAGCCCCAGAGAAGACCTCGACTAAAATACAATAAAACTAAAAATAAAACAAATAATTAAAAATATAATAATAAAATACCTAACTACATAATACTATTATTGTTAGAAATTGCAACAATATAAAAATAGAAATATAATACATTTATACATTTAAAAATGTAATTAAAACAATAAGTAAACAATGAATAAACAATAATATCCTGGCCAGAGGAGAACTGCCCCCCCGACTGAGCCTGGTTTCTCCCGAGGTTTTTTTCTCCATTCTGTCTCAGAGGGAGTTTTGGTTCCTTGCCGCTGTCGCCTCTGGCTTGCTCAGTTGGGGACACTTAATTTCTAGCGATTATCGTAAATTTGATTTCACAGTTACTATTTAAACTAAACTTAGCTAGACAATGACATCTCCGAATTCAATAATGAAACGCCCTTAACTGAAAATTGAGTGTTTAATCTTATTATTATACATTACTGACACTCTATCCTCCAACTTGATACTGTTAAGTGCTTTGACACAATCTGTATTGTTAAAAGCGCTATATAAATAAAGGTGACTTGACTAGAGAGAAGAAAGCACTATTTGATAAGTGGTGTTTTTCCAGTGGAATTTCCACTCTTGATCAGCTGCGGGAGTTGATTCTGCTGGAGGATTTCAAAGCCTGTGTGCCAGAGAACGTTGTCGTTTATCTTAACGAACAAAAAATTCACGTGTTGACTGATGCTGCTATTGCAGCTGATGAATTTGTGTTGACACACAGAAGCGTTTTCTCTGTTCCTCGTGTGTTCAAGAAACAGAATTTCATCGGTGGAAATTCAGAAGTTTTTCGATCGCCTAGTCTTTCTGCTAAATCAGGACCAGAAAATAGTTTCCGCCATAGATCTAGTCCCAAGCGTTCTGGAGGTGATCGAGCATGTTTTTTTTTGTCTTGATCCTAATCACTTAATTTCGGATTGTAAAGCGTGGAAGCAGAAACATGCTGCTGCCAAACATAAAAGTGTAGCGCTCATGCAAACTCTTCCGAAGTTAAACCCTGTCAATCTCACCATGTATCAGCCATTTCTTTTCACCGGCACTGTCTCTCTTTCTTATGAGTCAGAGGAAAGACAGATAAGGATCCTTCGTGATACGGGCGGCTCGCATTCGTTTATTTTGAGAGAAATGCTTCCTTTCTCTACGGAGTCATATACGGACACTGATGTGGTAGTTCGTGGGTTTGGAATGGGTTGTGTTAATGTTCCTCTGCGTCAAGGAGCGAAGCCTGTTGAAGCCAAGATAGCTGCTATTGTTGAGTTTCCCATGCCCACTAACAAACGTGAGTTGCGCCGTTTCTTAGGGATGAGTGGCTATTACAGAAGTTTTTGTAAGAATTTCGCTGCTTTTCTCTCCTCTTACTGACCTTTTAAGCACTTCTAGGAGATTTGTGTGGACTCCAGAGTGTATGGAAGCATTCAATGCTGCAAAAGATCTTCTCTGTACAGCACCTGTTCTTTCTGCACCAAATTTCTCTCAGAAATTCAAATTGCAGGTTGATGCCAGTGCTGTAGGAGCCGGGGTGGTCCTGATGCAAGAGGATGAAGGTGGAATTGACCATCCTGTATCATTTTTTTTCAAAGAAATTCAACAAGTGTCAGCGAAATTATAGTGTAATTGAGAAGGAGGCTCTAGCTTTGTTGTTAGCCCTCCAACATTTTGAAGTCTACCTGGGTGGAAGTGATGCCCCAATTCTGGTGTATACAGATCACAATCCGTTGGTGTTTCTCAATCGTATGTCTAACACTAATCAACATTTAATGCGTTGGTCTTTAATTGTACAGGAATATCATCTCGACATCCGTCACAAGAAAGGAGCTGATAACATCATCGCTGATGCCCTGTCTAGAGTTCATTCCTTGGATGGTTAATGAGTGTTTTGTACTTTTGTGCTTATAACCAGTGGGTGGTTATATTCTTTGGTGGTGGGGGTGTTACGTCCAGAGCCGTAAGGTTCTGTTGTGTGAATTCCGTGCCTTGTTTTCTTTTTCTCTCTCTCTCTCTCTCTCTCTCTCTCTCTCTCTCTCTCTCTCTCTCTCTCTCTCTCTCTCTCTCTCTCTCTCTCTCTCTCTCTCTCTCTCTCTCTCTCTCTCTCTCTGTGTGCGCGCATGCGGGAGCGAGTGAGCAGAGCGTGGTGTGTGAGGAGTGCGAGCGGTTTGTCTGTGAGTTTTTTTTTTTTCTATCGATTCCAAAAGAGTATCTTGAGGTTTGTTTGTGGAGTGGTACTCTTAAAGTAGGGTAAGGCGCTGCCGGTCAGCGTTTGCTGAGTTGGATGGCGGCGTCTGGAGGGGTTTCGCTGGAACAGCTAACCAGGCGGCATGGCATTAAAGTTGTTCCAGCGGAACGCTGTTCGGTGGAGGAATGTAGCCTAGCTGTGGCTAAAGCTGTTGGACATAAAAGTGTCTTATCGGCGGCGAGAATGAACAGTGCAATTGTTCTGTTTTTAGACGACGTCAATAAAGTTAATGAGATTGTGACAAGCGGAATCGTTTTAAATGACGCTTATACAGCGGTGATGCCACTAATGCAACCAGCGAAAAAGGTTGTTTTGTCTAACGTTCCACCTTTCATTAAAGATGAAGTGATTGTTAGGGAATTGGGTAGACATGGAAAGATTGTGTCGCAGATTAAAAAGATCACTTTGAACAGCAAATCTGCTGAATTAAAACATGTGGTTACATTTAGGAGACAGGTGTACATGATTCTGAATAATGGACAGGATTTAAATCTTGTTCTGAAATTCAGAATTGATGACTTTGATTACAACACTTATGTAACTTCAGAGACTATGAGGTGCTTTAAGTGTGGTCAGGAAAACCATATTGTACGTGACTGTCCGGGCAATGAAACAAATGAAGCGGCTCATGTTGTTGGTTTAGATGGTGAAATCCAAAAGGAGAATGGAACTCAGCAAACACAGGATGAAAGCTTAAATGAGGAAAAAGAGGGTAAAGACAGTGACGGGAGTGAGCAAGGAGCCAAGTCTGAAAATGTGACAGGAAAAGAACAAAAGATAGGATGTGAGGAAACTGAAGCTAGAAATACTGTCATTGATAGCAATGGTGAACTTGAAATCATTAAAGATGTAGATATGATGGATGATGATAGTTTTTTCAAAACACTAACATTGAAAAGGAAAACTAATGGGAAGAGAAGGGGGAAAAAAGCAAGAAAAGAACAGGTTCAGGAAAAGCAGATGAAAGATGTGGATCAGGGAGTGACTTCTGAGTGCAGTAATTCAGATGATTCTTTCTCAGAAAGTGAGAATGAATCTATAAGTTCAGTTGATTCAGTTTCTCTCAGGAGGTCTGAAAGAAATGTGTACACCTCTGCAAAAATTAAGGAGTTCTTGCAAAAAACAAAAGGGATGAAAGGAGTACAAGTAGAGGCTTTCTTTCCTGATCGCGATTTATTTATAGAATCAGCAAGAATTTCAATGAAAGAAAAAGGGACAGGGAGTCTTACAGAACAAGAGGGTTACAGACTGAAGAAAATGGTTCAAAAGTTAAGAACAACCACATTGAACAATGAAAAAGCAGTGTTTTAAATTTTATTATTTTTTGTTTATTTTTTTGCCTTTGGTATACTCAGTCTTTTTTTTAATTCATTCATCAATGAGTAATTTAAGGCTGGGTAGTGTTAATTTAAATGGAGCAAGGGATCAGAAGAAAAGAGCAATGCTTTTTGATATAATAAAACAAAAAAATATTGACATTATGTTCATTCAAGAAACTCACACTGACTTTCAGAATGAAAATGATTGGAAAATAGAATGGGATGGAGAAGTGATTATGAGCCACAAAACTAACATCAGTGGAGGAGTTGCTATTTTGTTTAAGAAAAATATGAGTCTGGATTCATGTAAAGTAGAAAATGTTGTGGATGGACGACTGTTGAAAGTACGGGTTAAATTAGAAAATGTTAGTTTTGTTTTTATAAATGTGTATGCACCAGTAGTGGGAAATGAAAGGGTTATGTTTTTAAATAAGTTAAGAGAGTCATTGGAAAATTGTGAGCCTGAAGAGTTTTTATTTATAGGAGGTGATTTTAATTGCACTGAAAATGATGTGATTGATAGAAATCATAATGAGCCTCACAAAGAATCGCAACGTGTGTTGCAAGAAATTATAAAACATCAAGATCTGTATGATATTTGGAGGGTGTGGAATAAAGCACAAAGACAGTACACGTGGACACAAATAAGGCAGTATCATGTAACAATGGCTAGGTTGGACAGATGGTATTGTTTTAAACATCATTTCAATACCATTAAAGGTTGTACAATTTTACCTGTGGCTTTTTCTGATCATTGTCTGGTAAAATGTGATATTTTTATCAACAATGTTAAATCAAAAAGTGCTTATTGGCACTTCAATACTAATTTGTTGTTTGACAACTCTTTTTGTGATACTTTTAAGTTTTTTTGGAATAATTTTAAAGGTACAAAGGCGTCGTATGTCTCTTTACAGCAATGATGGGATGTTGGAAAAATACAAATACAGCAACTGTGCCGTACGCATACGCTCAATGCTTCAAGAGACATTTCCCAATCGGTAGAAGTTATAGAGAAGGAAATTTTAGATTTGCAACATTCTTTAGTATTTGGAAAAGATCAGGAACGTGTTAAAGATCTCAAAAGAAAAAATAAAATTTTAGATGATTTGTTGAGCATCAGGGCACAGGGCGCTTTGGTACGCTCTAGATTTCAGTGTGCAGCACATTTGGACAGTCCAACAAAATTCTTCTTTGGCTTAGAGAAAAGGAATGGACTAAATAGATTTATGCATTCCTTATTGTCTGAGTCTGGAAAAGAAATTACAGAGTCTAAAGAAATCAGGAAAGAAGCAGTGGCCTTTTATGAAGAACTGTATAAAAGTGAACAGGTGGTGGAGGAAGAAACAGCCAGTTGCTTTTATGAGGGTTTACCTCAGGTTCCTGAAGGAGTAAATGGTGAACTGGTGAAGCCGTTCACGAAAGAGGAACTGTACAATGCCCTAAATAGTATGAAATGCGGAAAAGCTCCGGGGATTGATGGCATTCCTGTAGAGTTTTATAAAGCATTCTGGGCAGTGGTGGGGGATGACTTGTTCGATGTACTCAATGACAGCTTGTCTAGAGGCCTGTTGCCTTTGAGTTGCAGAAGGGCAACACCACTTATCCCTCATCCCTAAGAAAGGTGACCTTAGGAATATAAAGAACTGGCAGCCTGTGTCTCTTTTATGTTCTGATTTCAAGGTTTTATCCAAGGCTCTTGCTATTAGGTTAAGGGAAGCAATTGGTTGGATTGTTCATGTGGATCAGACGTACTGTGTTCCTGATAGATCAATTTTTGACAACATTCATCTTATTAGAGGCATTTTAGAACTTTCTAGAGCATTGGATTTTAATGTTGGTCTTATTTCCTTAGACCAAGAGAAAGCGTTTGACAGGGTTGAACATAGACACCTTTCGCAGACGTTAAGGGGATTTGGTTTTGACACGGTTTTTATTAAAATGATTGGGACTTTGTATAGAAGCATTGAAAGTATGATTAAAATTAATGGTGGTCTGAGTGCTCCTTTTAAAATTACAAGGGGCATAAGACAGGGATGCGCTTTGTCTGGGATGCTGTATGCTCTAGCGATTGAACCTTTGTTAATAAGAATAAGGGAAAAGATTGACGGCTGGAGTATACCTCGCTGTGATTTTAAAATTAAAATATCAGCCTATGCTGATGATATAGTGGTGTTAGTAAATAATCAAAAAGAGGTGGATGTTTTAAAAGAAATAATTGATGAATTTGGAATTTTATCATCGGCCAAAGTAAATTGGGCTAAAAGTATAGCTTTTGTTTGTGGAGAATGGGAGGGTAAATCACTTCCACGTCTACCAGGTGGGTTGGAATGGAAGAAGGATGGTTTTAAATATTTAGGTGTATATCTGGGTGATGAGTCTATGATGCGAAAGAATTGGGAGGGAGTTTTAGAAAAAATGAAGGGAAGGTTGGAAAAATGGAAGTGGCTGTGGCCTAAATTGTCTTTTAGAGGACGGGTCATCATTATTAACAATTTGGTGGCTTCAGCATTGTGGCACAGGATGGCTTGCACTGACCCTCCTAATGGACTCTTAGCAAAACTACAAGCTGTTGCAGTGGATTTCTTTTGGACTAAGTACCATTGGGTACCGCAGAGTGTCCTTTTTCTCCCCAGGGAGGAAGGAGGGCAAGGACTAATACATCTGGCCAGCAGAGGAGCAACTTTTCGTTTACAGTTTATACAAAGATTTTTAACTGGACCAAGAGACCTTGTGTGGAGGGAAATTACTAATTTTATTTTGAATCAGGTTGGAGGATTCGGTTTGGACTCTGCTCTGTTTCTAATGGACTCAAGAAAGATCCAGCTGAATGGACTACCCTCTTTTTATAAAGGACTTTTTAAGGTGTGGAGTTTCTTCAGGAAAAGGAGAGAAGATTGTGGATCATCTTTACACTGGTTACTGGAGGAACCCATGATTTGTGGAGCCAGACTGGATATGTCCAATGAAATGTCATGGAACTTTGAAAGTGCTATGTGTAAAAAAAGGAAAGTCAAATTGTGTCATTTAATAGAGGCTGGAGGCTCTGAGTTAAACAATGCAAAGGAGGTTGCTTCTTGTATTGGGGTTGGTTCTCTTAGACTAGTTGAAAAATTGTTAATTTTTTTTAAAAGAGAAACTTACGATGGAAGAATTGTCTCTCCTTAAAAGTTATGGGGAAGGGAAAGTGGTTCCCAACAAGAGAGATCCTTTTCCAGAAATATATACTTTCCCTGATTTTGAAGGTGCGAGTGGAGAACTGGTTAAAAACGTAGAAGGTTTCTTTTTTAATGAGATTGATGGTAAGAAAATGTACAAAACTTGTGTTAAAGTTTTAAACTTTAAAATTTTAAATGAAAGAGTTGGAAATATTTGGAGAGGTAAATTGGGGTTTGATCAAAGTATAAAGCCGGAATGGAGAGTTTTTTATAAACCTCCTCTGGATAAAAAGGTGGGGGATCTCCAATGGAGAATTGTACATGGCGCAGTTGCTGTCAATTCTTTTATTCATGTTATTAATCCTAATGTTAGCGATTTATGTCCGTTTTGTGAAGAAAGAGAAACAATTTTTCATTGTTTTACAGAATGTTTAAGACTCAATTGTTTATTTAATTTTCTTACATTTTTTTTTTAATAAGTTGAATGAAAGTTTTAATGTTCAAAAATTTATTTTGGGTTATCGGTACTCAGCAAAGAACAAAAAGAAATCACAGCTGTTAAATTTTTTGATGGGTGAAGCAAAAATGGCAGTGTATATAAGTAGGAGAAACAAAGTAGAAGGTGAAGAAGTATGTGAAATTGTACCTATTTTTAAGAACCGGATAAAAGCACGAGTGTGGATAGATTTTAAATTTTATAAGATGATGAAGGATTTGATGTCTTTTCAAACTGTCTGGTGCTATAATGATGCAATCTGTTCCATTGTGGACGACTCTTTAATTTTTTCTTGTCTGTTATAAGGGTCAGTGGTATTTACTTGTGATATTGGTGTGTTTTTGTTGAGAATTGTTGAAAATTGTGCAATAAAAGAGTTGTTAAAATTCAAATTCTCTCTCTCTCTATATATAGCCAGACAGTGATCTCTCTCACTCACTCACTCACTCTCTCTCTCTCTCTCTCTCTCTCACACACACACACACACACACACACACACACACTCACTCTCTCTCTCTCTCTCTCTCTCTCTCTCTCTCACTTCCGGTGTGACTTTTGAGCGTGAGCGACAGAGTGGTGCGAGTGTGTATCGGAGACTGTGAGTGAATCTTCTTTTTCTTACTCTCTTTCTTGCTTGGGCTACTGTTATTAAGTTCGGTGGTTTATTTCTCTGGTTGGGCCGCATGCTGCCGTTTCTTTTTGCGGTCAGTATGACGGCCCCACGGTCACAGGTTTTGAGTAAACTCACAAGGCGCCACGGGGTGAAAGTGGCGTCCGTGGTGAGCGTGGAAAACTGTTGTCTAGCTGTAGGGGAAGTTGTGGGGCATGAGAATATCATGTCAGCCTCTAAAATGAACAGTGCCATAGTTATTTGTCTTAACTCTGTTGAAAAAGCAAATGAGTTAGTTGAGACTGGAATTGTTGTTGACAATCTTTTTACTCCAGTTCTCCCACTTTCCATGCCATCCAAAAAAGTGCTGCTGTCCAATGTTCCGCCTTTCATAAGTGATGAAACATTAGTGGGAATTATGTCTCGATATGGCAAATTGGTGTCACCTATTAAGAAGATACCAATTGGTTGTGGTTCGCCTCTTTTAAAACATGTGGTGTCTTTTAGACGTTTCATTTACATGATTTTGAAAGATGATGAGGAGCTCGAGCTATCACTGCATTTGAAAGTTGATGATTTTGACTATGTTATCTATGCTACAACGGACAAAATGAAATGTTTTAATTGCGGGGAGGTGGGTCATTTGATTCGCGCTTGCCCTGGTAAAACTAAAGAAAACAGCTCAGTGAATGATGTTAATGTTGGCGAGCCAGTTGAGGCTGGACCGTCAAACGCCCCCCCGCCTGTGGCAGGGACAGGTGCAGTGGAGGAGAGTACTGTTGTGAATTCGTCCGAGAGTGAGAGCGCAGCGAATGCGATTCAGGTAACTGATCCCAAAAATGCGGATGAGATAAATGTACCGGCTAGTGCTGAAGCCTTGAATGTTCACTTCCATAAGTCCGCTTCTAAGACGGACAAGAAACAAAACGATAGCGCGGTTAACATTTTGCAGCCAAATTTGTTTTGTGATGGCATTGAAATGGAGACAGAGCAAAGTGAATTTAAAGTTCCATATAAAAGGAAAAAATCTGGCGATTTTCAAGCCGTTAAGGCTAAGAAAGCAGATGTAGAGGTGGTATATGGTGAGGACGAAATGGAAAGTGGCAGTGAGTCTTCTGATTCCAGCGTCAGTCTATCTCAGAGTGACTTTTCTTGCCGAAGTTATGAAGTGGATGACATTAAGCTCTTTCTCAGAGCCACAAAAAATAAGAGAGGGGTGAGTGTTGATGAGTATTTTCCAGACACTAAACAGTTTGTTGGTAAAACTAGGCTTTTTATGTCGGAGGGGTTGTTTACCAACAAAGAGGTATATCGTTTAAAGAAGATAGTGAGAAAATTCACTTCTGACAATGCTAATGAAGAGTCTGAGAAAGCCTAATAGCTTGGCTGTTGATGTGGTTGGTGTGTGTGGAGTGCTGCTATGGTTCTTATTTTCCTCTTTTTTGCTAAAAATGAGTGAAGTCAATATTGCATCTTTGAATGTAAATGGTGCAAGAAAAATGAAAAAAAGAGCAGAAATATTTGAGGTAGTTAAACAAAAAAGAATTGATGTTGTTATGTTGCAAGAAACGCACAGTGACTTAAAGAATGCTGCTGATTGGGCAGGGGAGTGGGAGGGGGTCTCAGTTTTGAGCCACAATACCTCACTTAGTGGAGGGGTGGCCATTCTTTTTGCTAAAACTTTCAGTCCACATTCTCATCAAGTTGAAGAAATAGTTAAAGGTAGACTTTTAAAAGTAAGAGCTACTTTTGAACATTTTGTTTTTGTTTTTATTTGTGTGTATATTCCAACTTCAGCAGTAGAAAGAATGATTTTTCTGAATATATTGGGGTCTGTATTGCAAAAATGCTGTGGGGAGGAATATTTATTCTTGGGGGGTGATTTTAACTGTACGGTATCAAATTTGGACAGGAATCATGTTGAACCCCATTTACCCTCTCGTAATTTGCTAACCCAGCTTGTTAAGACACACGATTTATGCGATATTTGGAGACAGATTCATGAGAAACAAAGGCAATATACTTGGACGCATATTCGTGACAGTGTGATTTATCTGGCAAGACTTGATCGATTTTATGTTTTTAAACATCACTGTAATATTATAAGAAGATGTTTAATTACCCCACTGAGTTTCTCTGATCATAGTATGGTGCAGTGTTCTGTGTTTCTAAATTCCATTAAACCAAGGAGTGCATACTGGCAGCTAAATACCAATTTATTGGGTGACAAATATTTTAAGAATATGTTTAAATTGTTTTGGGATGAGTTCAGAACCACAAAGGGATCTTTTAAATCTTTACAACAGTGGTGGGATTTTGTGAAAGCCCAAATAAAACAATTGTGTTTACAATATACTCGAAACGTCACCAGGGAGATAACTTTGAGTATGAACACCTTGGAGACTGACATTTTAAAACTTCAAGAATTGGCTGAGTCAACTGGTGCTCAAAGTTATTTGGATTCTCTTGTAAATAAAAGGACACAGTTGGCTGATTTGCTGGGTGGTAAAGCACAGGGGGCTCTGGTCAGGTCTCGGTTCCAGAGTGTGGACCAGATGGATGCTCCATCCAAGTTCTTCTTCAACTTGGAGAAGAAGAATGGTCAGAGCAGGGCCATTCATGCCTTGCGCTCTGAATCTGGAGTTTTATTAACTGACCCTGCTGACATTCGCAAGAGAGCAGTTACGTTTTATGAGAACTTGTATAGGAATGAACTTGGGGCCGGATACAGGGGTGATAGTGAGTTTTTTGATGACTTACCCCAGGTATCAGAGGAAGCCAACGCTGAAATCTCGGGTGTTTTGAGCACTGGGGAGCTGTATAAGGCTCTCCAAGGAATGGAGTCTGGAAAAGCACCGGGAATTGACGGTCTGCCAGTTGACTTTTACAAGTCTTTCTGGTCAGATCTGAAAGAGGACCTTTTGGAGGTGTTGAATGAAAGCCTGGCTGAAAGTCAGTTGCCTGTGAGCTGCCGTAGAGCAGTGCTAACGCTCCTGCCTAAGAAAGGTGACCTTACAGAGATAAAGTGTTGGCGGCCCGTATCACTACTCTGTAGTGATTATAAACTGCTCTCTAAAACCCTGGCTAACAGGCTAGCAGGAGTGATGGATGGTGTCATCCATCCTGATCAGACTTACTGTGTTCCCCGTAGATCAATATTTGACAATATTTAATTGGTTCGTGATGTTTTGGAAGTCTCCAAGTTGTTAAATTTAGATTGTGGGTTAATCTCTTTAGACCAAGAGAAAGCCTTTGATCGTGTTGAGTATTGCTATTTGTGGAGGGTTTTAGAGGCTTTTGTGTTTTGTCAGAATTTTATAAATTGTATTAAAGTTCTTTATAGTGACGTTGAGAGTATTCTTAAGGTGAACGGTGGTTTATGTGCTCCTTTTAGTGTTCATAGAGGTGTTAGGCAGGGGTGTTCGTTGTCTGGTATGCTTTATTCTTTGGCAATAGAACCGCTTTTACAGCAAATAAGAGCCAAACTTCATGGTATATGCTTGCCAAACTGTGAAAATAATCTTATATTGTCGGCATATGCCGATGATGTAATAGTCATGATTAACAGGCAAAGTGATATTCAGGTACTGTTAAGATTACTTAGAAAGTTTAAAGGTCTATCTTCTGCAAGTGTAAATTGGAGTAAAAGTGAAACTTTGTTGTTAGGAAAATGTGGTTTTAAATACTTGGGAGTGTTTCTGGGTGATGAGTTAACGGTACAGAAAAATTGGGAAGGGGTCATTGAAAAAGTTAAAGGTCGTTTGAATAAATGGAAATGTTTAGTGCCAAAGATGTCATACAGAGGTCGTATTTTAATTATTAATAATTTGGTTGCATCTTCATTGTGGCACAGGTTTGCCTGTGTTGACCCTCCCTCACAACTGTTAACTAAAATCCAGGCTATTTTGGTAGATTTCTTCTGGGATAAATTGCATTGGGTCCCACAGAATGTGTTATTCTTGCCAAAAGAAGAGGGTGGGCATGGGTTAATACATCTTCAAAGTAGGATAGCAACCTTTCGGTTGCAATTTGTACAGAAACTACTAGTCGGTTCAGTTGATATTAAATGGTGTGCGGTTGCATATGTGATCCTAAACAATCTTGAGAGTTTGGGACTGGACAAGACTCTTTTTCTTATGGACCCATTGAGACTGAATACTTCTAGCCTGCCAGTGTTTTACAGAAACATCTTTAAGGTTTGGAGTCTTTTCTTTTTTAAAGAAGCAGAGGGCTCACCGTCTCTTCATTGGCTACTGGAAGAGCCTTTAATTCGTGGAGCACGTCTGGATTTGTCTGCCAGTGGACTTTTCCCAGGACTTAGCAAGACACTCATTGATAGTAAAGTCATCAACTTGGGACAATTATTGGAATTGGCTGGACTTGATTTTAAGAATGAGGAGGCAACAGCTCAACGTTTGGGTTTTAGATCAACTCGTCTGGTTGCACAGCTATTAGTGAAATGGTCGACAGCTCTTAATGCAACAGAAAGGACTCTGCTGACTAAGTATGGTGATGGCCTCTGCAACCCAAATTCTAAAGACTCTTTTCCTTGTTTGTTTTTTTCTTTGAATTTAGAAGGGGTTTCCGGAGTCTTTCTTGAAGCGTTTGAATCCATGTGTGTAAACTTCTTTTTGAGTACTGGGAAGGTTCTGTATAAGTGTTGTGTAATTAATTTTAACAAAAAAATGTTAAATAAGAAAATTGATACTCCATGGCGTGATTTTTTTAAAGTTGAATATGGAAAAAAAGCCTGAGTGGAGAGCATTATATAAACCACCGTTGACTAAAAAAACAGGTGATTTACAGTGGAGAATCCTTCATGGTGCTGTAGCTGTCAATGCTTTTATTTCGATCCTAAATCCTGAGATTGATGCTGGTTGTCCATTTTGCACTGAGAGAGAAACCATTTTTCATGCATTTGTGAATTGTGCTAGATTGGAATCTATTTTTTTGTTTTTAGATGGCATTTTTAGTAATTGTAATGAATATTTTTCTATGGTGTTATTTATTTTTGGTCTTAAATATGTAATGAAAATTTATTTGTCAATTGCTGAATTTTGTTTTGGGCCAAGCAAAACTGGCTATCTATATAAGTAGAAAGAAAAAAGTGGAACAAAATTTGGAACAGAATGTAGTTACATTGTTTTTGAACATGGTGCAAGCAAGAATATTGATTGATTTCAAATACTATAAACATATGGATGATCTTGATTCTTTTGAGGAAGTTTTGTGTTACAATGAGGCTTTGTGTTCTGTTTTTGAAGGTGATTTGGTTTTTACACATTTGTGAGTTGGGTTTGTTTTCCTTATAAATGAATATTGTAATTTAATGATGTTGTGAAATAATATTTGTAATAAAGGATTGTTAAAATTCAAAAAAAATTCTCCCTCTCTCTCTCTCTCTCTCTCTCTCTCTCTCTCTCTCTCTCTCTCTCTCTCTCTCTGTCTCTCTCTCTCTCTCTCTCTCTCTCGTGCGCATATGCTGGGTGAGTGGATGGAGTGTTGAGCGAGAGCGTGTGGCTGCTGTGTGAGGTACGAGTGGTCTTTACTTCTCTATCTTTGTTTTTTGTTGTTTATTCTTTTGTTTAGTTTGTTGAGTTTTTTTGTTTAACGTTGGTTTTGTTTTTTTAAATAGAGGAGTGTTGTTTTTTAGCCGGGGCGTCTGCTCACACGTGTGTGGAGCATGGCTGCCTCAGGCAGCGGGAGTTTTAATTCATTGACAAGGCGTCATGGTGTGAAAATAGATTCAATCGCCAGTGTAGAAGATTGTGGATTAGCTGTGGGGGAAGAGATTGGACATGATAATGTCTTGTCAGCGTCCCGTATGAATGGCGCTGTTGTTGTTTTTGCGAAAACAGTTGATTTGGCAAATCAGTTAGTGCAGAACGGTGTTGTGATTAAAGGTATTTTTACACCAGTGCTTCCTTTGTCCACACCTTCCAAAAAAGTGATATTGTCAAATGTGCCGCCCTTTATTCCTAATGAAGTGTTGGTCAATTTGCTTGCGCGTCATGGTAAAATAGTTTCTCCTATAAAGATGATCACGATTGGTACTAAATCACCCCTCCTGAAGCATGTTGTGTCTTTTAGGCACTATGTTTATATGATCTGGCAGGAGCACCTTGATGAGCTGGATTTGTCTCTGAATTTTCGACATGAGGATTTCAACTATGTTATCTTTGTTACAACAAACAATATAAAGTGCTTTAATTGCGGTGGAATGGGGCACTTGATTCGTGCATGCCCTAATAGGGTGGATAAGTTGAATGAGGCGCCTTTACCGGCTGTGAATGATGAGGATAGTGTAAACGCTGAGGAAAATCAGAATGCTGCTGTACCAATCACTGATGGTGAGGTACCTGGGCCAAGTTCAGTGCAGACAGTGACTGCTTTGGTCGGGAAAACAGCGGAGATAGAGCCGGTAGATCGATCTGTGGAAGAGGACATGATTGTCACTGTAGCTGAAGTGAATGAGGCGGAGAACAGATCAGATATTGCAGACGTTGTGGGTGAGTGTTCTGTTCATCGTGAAAGTGTGATGTTATCTGAGTTGGATGACTGTACTTTTAAAACGCCACAGAAGCGAAGGCTAGAGCAACGTCCTTCGGATGAGAAAGCAAAGAAAGGATTTAATCCTGATGTAAGTCAAACCGACACGGAAAGTGAAAGTGATTTCTCAGAATGTAGCGCAACGTGCAATTTGTCGCAAAGTGGATCCTCCAGTAGGAGTTATAGCGCAGATGATATTAAATCCTTTCTAAAGGAAACCAGGAATGTGAGAAAAGTTCGCATTGAGCAATATTTTCCGGATACGATACAATTTATTGATAAAGTGAGAATGTATAGGAATGAAGGGTGTTTTAGCAATCAAGAAGTGTATCGTCTTAAGAAAATACTTGCTAAACTCAATACGCAGTCGGAATCCAATGTTAGTAACGAAAAATAATCAGCATGTTTATGTGAATTTTTGTTTGTCGAGCCTAATTTGCTTTTGGTTCTCTTTTATTATGGGAGGAATAAGTATTGCTTCTCTTAACATAAATGGGGCCAGAGAAGGAAAAAAGCGTTTTCAACTTTTTGAAATGGTTAAACAGAAAAAAGTTGATGTTTTATTTGTGCAGTAGACTCATAGCGATGAGTTGAATGCGTGTGATTGGGCCAGAGAGTTTGATGGAATGTCTATATTAAGTCATCTGAGTTCCACTAGTGGAGGTGTTGCAATTTTATTTTCTAAAGGTTTTATTCCCTGTTCGTACCAAGTGGAAGAGATCATAAAAGGCAGACTTTTAAAGATTAGAGCCCAATTTGAGAATTGTTTTTTTGTTTTTATCTCTGTTTATGTTCCTACTCGAGCAGTTGAAAGGATGTGCTTTTTAGATACTTTGAGTAATGTCTTAGTGAATTGTAGTACAGAAGATGTTTTGATTTTAGGTGGGGATTTTAATTGTACTGAACAGTTATTAGATAGGAATCATGTGGAACCCC
The DNA here is from genome assembly GCA_027422415.1 of Schizothorax lantsangensis. NCBI lineage: Eukaryota > Metazoa > Chordata > Actinopteri > Cypriniformes > Cyprinidae > Schizothorax > Schizothorax lantsangensis. Next base: position 150,674 of record JAPDDO010000394.1, read on the forward strand.
ATATGCCATCACGTAGGAGACTTATACAGCTAATGAGTTCTAATGAAATTGTTGACATATGGAGAAATTTTAATCACTTACAGAGACAATATACTTGGGCACATGCTCACGAAAATTTACTATCCCTAGCTAGGTTAGATAGGTTTTATGGATACAGACATCAATTGAATTTATTTAAAGAGTGTTCCATTGTTCCTGTTGGTTTTTCCGATCATAGTTTAGTCAAGTGTTCTGTAACTATGGGTTTTTTGAAGCCAAAGAGTGCTTATTGGCACTTGAATACTAATTTGTTATGTGATCGGTTATTTCAAGATTCTTTTAAGGAGTTTTGGGTTGGTTTTAGATCTAGAAAATCATCCTTTCAGTCTGTACAACAGTGGTGGGACTTTGCAAAGACACAAATTAGACAACTGTGTCAGCAGCACACTTTTAATGTGACAAGGGATAGGAAAAATACAATTGAATTATTAGAAAAAGAATTAAAGGAGATGCAGGAATGTAGAGATACCTCAGGAGATTTTATAAAAAGTGTTAAAGAGAAAAAAAAATCTTTAAATAATTTATTGGATTTGTCTGCACAAGGAGCTTTGGTCAGATCAAGGTTTCAAAATATTGAATTGATGGATGCACCTTCAAAATTCTTTTTTAATTTGGAAAAGAAGAATGGGCAAAAGAGGTTTATACACAACTTGCGCTCTGAGACTGGGGTGTTGTTGTCGGACCCTTTTGAAATAAGAAACAGGGCAGTTGGTTTTTATCAAACACTATATGAGAGTGAGTTATTTCTAGATGAGTCAGATGTGAGTGTTTTTTTTGAGAATTTGCCTCAAGTACCTCAAGAACTTAATTCTGTATTAAGTAATGCTGTTACTTTAGAAGAATTACAAAAGGCACTTCAAAATATGGAGTCTAATAAAGTGCCTGGTATTGATGGCCTTCCAATTGAATTTTATAAGACATTTTGGGCAGAAGTGAGCTTGGATTTGTTACAAGTACTCAATGAAAGTTTGGTGAATGGACAGTTACCTTTAAGCTGCAGAAGAGCAGTTCTTACATTATTGCCAAAGAAAGGTGATTTAAATGATATAAAAAATTGGAGGCCTGTCAGTTTGCTGTGTACTGATTATAAGTTACTTTCCAAGGTCCTGGCTAACAGGTTGAGTGAAGTCCTTGGTCATATTATTCACTCTGACCAAACTTACTGTGTTCCAGGAAGGCGAATATGTGATAATATCTCTTTCATCAGAGATATTTTAGATATTGGTCAATATTTTAAGTTGAATTTTGGCCTAGTGTCTATTGATCAAGAAAAAGCTTTCGACAGGGTGGAGCACACATATTTGTGGAACACATTAACAGCCTTTGGCTTTAATAATGATTTTGTGTCCATGCTAAAAGTTTTGTATAATGAAGTTGAAAGTGTTTTAAAAATTAATGGGGATTTATGTGCCCCTTTTAAGGTCTTCAGAGGTATCAGGCAAGGCTGCGCCTTATCTGGCATGTTGTACACTTTGGCCATAGAGCCCCTCCTAATGAGAATAAGAGCAAAACTATGTGGACTATCTATTCCGAATTGTATAAATGTATTTAAACTGTCTGCTTATGCTGATGATGTTGCCGTTTTAATTAATGGGCAAAGAGATGTGAATATGTTGTTGGAAATTTTGAATGATTTTAAAGAGATATCTGCCACAAAAGTAAATTGGTCTAAGAGTGAAGCAGTACTGGTTGGAAACTGGCTCAATGTAGAGCCAAAGCTCCCAGAAGGGCTATCTTGGACTAAAGAAGGTTTCAAGTATTTGGGAGTGTTCTTGGGGAATGAAATGTTTATGCAGAAAAATTTTGAAGAAATTATTGAAAAGGTCAAAGGTCGTCTTGGTAAATGGAAGTTTTTACTCCCTAAAATGTCATATAAGGGACGAGTATTGATCATCAACAACTTAATTGCATCTGCTCTTTGGCATCGATTAATTTGTGTGGACCCTTCACGAGACCTACTGCCAAGACTACAATCAATTCTAATAGACTTCTTTTGGGACAAGATGCATTGGGTACCCAAATCTGTTTTGTACCTACCCAAAGAGGAAGGAGGACATGGTTTGATGCATGTGCAGAGCAGAATAGCGGCCTTCAGGATTCAATTCATTCAAAGGCTGCTGAATGGTCCAGTAGACTCAAGTTGGAAGTTTGCTGCTTGTGCCATTCTGCGAGGATTCGGAGGATTGGACTTTGAGAGATCTTTATTCTGGTTGAATCCGCAAAAAATGGACTTGTCTAAACTACCCATTTTTTATCGGAATTTATTCAAGGTTTGGTCTCTGTTTAAAGTGCAGAGATATGATACTATAATTTCTCTATATTGGTTACTCCAGGAACCTCTGATTTATGGATCACGCATGGATTTATCAAATGAGGGGATTTTCCCTGCTGTCAATGAGATACTTCTCAATGCTGGAGTTTTAACATTTGGACATTTGTTTAAACTGGCTGGGTTGGCCTTTGAGAATGTTGATGCTGTCGCCAGTTGTCTGGGGGTAAAGTCAAAACGTACAATGGCCAAATTGCTGGAAAAGTGGAAGTCAGCTCTTATACCTGAAGAAGTTAAATTGTTGGGTGAATATACTGAAGGTTTAATTGCCCCAAATTGTACTGATTCTTTTCCTGATTTGTACTTGTTAACTGATTTCAAAGAGTGTGAAGGTGTGTTTTTACAAAACAGTATCTTGTTTTTAATGGGATCTAAGTCTGCATCTGGGAAAACTGTTTATAAGAGTTGTGTGAAGACATTTAATAAGAGTTTCTTACATAATAGAGTTGATACTCCTTGGCGCGCTGTTCTCCATTTAGGAGAGAATGTTAAACCAGAATGGAGAGCTCTGTACAAATCACCTCTGTCAAAGAAAGTAGGAGACCTACAATGGAGAATCCTCCATGGCGCTATAGCTGTGAATGCTCTTGTCTCAATTATAAATCCAGGGAGTAGTGATGAATGTCCTTTTTGTTTCCAGAGGGAGACTGTATTTCATACCTTTTTGTATTGCAGTAGACTTGATTCACTTTTTCAAGTTTTAACTGGTTTATTTAATCGGTTTGATGAGACTTTTTCACTGGAAGTGTTCATTTGTGGTTTTAAATATATTCGTAAACACAGATTCTGTTGCCAGTTGTTGAATTTTCTCTTAGGTCAGGCAAAAATGGCAATGTATGATACCAGGAAAATAAAGATTGAACAAAATTTAAGTAGTAATTTACAAAGTGTGTTTTTTAACCTTGTGAAATCTAGAATTTTGATTGACTTCCGGTATTATAAGGCTATGGGAGATCTTATGCTTTTTGAAACGATTTGGTGTTATAAAAGGGCTCTGTGTGAAGTTATTGACGAGGATATAGAGTTTGCAATTGTTTGATTTTTGTGTATTGTTAATTTGTGTTTTTTTTTGTTTTTTTGTGTTTTTTGAGTTTTGTGTAATGTAGGGGTTGATTATGTAATGTGTTTGATAATTGTAATAAAGATGTGTTGAAATTCAATTCTCTCTCTCTCTCTCTCTCTCTCTCTCTCTCTCTCTCTCTCTCTCTCTCTATAGCCAGACAGTGATCTCACACACACACTCTCTCTCTCTCTCTCTATAGCCAGACAGTGATCTCACACACTCTCTCTCTCTCTCTCTCTCTCTCTCTCTCTCTCTCTCTCTCTCTCTCTCTCTCTCTCTCTCTCTCTCTATAGCCAGACAGTGATCTCACACACACACACTCTCTCTCTCTCTCTCTATAGCCAGACAGTGATCTCACACACACACACACACTCTGTCTCTCTCTCTCTCTCTCTCTCTCTCTCTCTCTCTCTCTCTCTCTCTCTCTCTCTCTCTCTCTCTCTCTATAGCCAGACAGTGATCTCACACACACACACACACACACTCTGTCTCTCTCTCTCTCTCTCTCTCTCTCTCTCTCTCTCTCTATAGCCAGACAGTGATCACACACACACACTCTGTCTCTCTCTCTCTCTCTCTCTCTATAGCCAGACAGTGATCACACACACACACACACACACACACATACTCACTCTCTCTCTCTCTCTCTCTCTCTCTCTCTCTCTCTCTCTCTCTATATATAGCCAGACAGTGATCACACACACACACACACTCTCTCTCTCTCTCTCTCGTGCGCATGCGTGGGCGTCTGTGGTGTGAGTGTGGAGAGCGTGTGGTGAGTTCGAGTGAGTTTAGTTTTTTTTGCCCGCTGTGGCTTTTTTTTCTGGTTGAATATCGCTATTTCTGGTGTTTAATCTACATTGAGTGGATAAAACAAAATAGTGTTTTGACCGTTGAGTGATCGGCGTATCGCCGAGGGCATGGCGGCACAAGGTGTTGACTCGCTCGGCTCGCTAACGCGGCGCCACGGGGTTAAAGTGACGGCCGCTGCAAGTGTGGAAGATTGCATCTTGGCAATCGGAGAGGTTGTTGGACACAAAAGTATTCTAGCAGCGTCAAGGATGAGTAATGCAGTTGTTTGTTTTTTGAACACTGTAGAGAATGCAAACAATGTAGTGGAAAGAGGGGTTGTAATTCGTGGCCTGTTTACACCTGTGCTTTCTCTATCAACTCCTGCTAAAAAAGTTATTCTGTCAAACATCCCCCCTTTTATTAAAGATGAAGCCTTGGTTAAAGAATTATCGCGTTTCGGAAAGTTGGTTGCTCCAGTGAAAAAGATCGCGATCGGGAGTAAATCTGAATTGATCAAACATGTGGTGTCTTTTAGAAGATTCACTTACATGATTTTGAGTGAGAACAGAACAGAACTGAACTTAAATCTGAAATTCAGATTTGATCATTTCGACTATACTGTCTATGTATCCACTGATACAATGAAGTGTTTCGGATGCGGAAAATCCGGCCATTTGGCTCGTGCTTGTCCGGAAAATGGGGGTACACATACAAGGCAAGATAAGATGGATGAGAGGGTGGTGCAAGACGCGGAAAGCGTCGCTGGAACATCTGTGCCGGTACCTGTGAATTCAGCACAGAGTGTCAAGGGCAAAACTAATAAAGTGCCTTGTGAACAAACAGTTGAAACTGTTCAAACCACGATTGAAGTCATGGAAAATAATGATTTGACTGATAAAGATCAAACAAAGTCGAATGTGAGCTTGCCTAAGGAAGCTATTGTGACAGAATTGATGGACACACAGAATAGTTCACCGAATTGTGTATCTGAGATAGAGTCCTTATCAGACAATGTCAATTTGTGTGAAGTTGATATGGACCAAGCTGTCTTCAAAACTCCTCTAAAAAGGAAAAAGAAAAACAGAGAAGAAGAATCGAAACAAGCAAGAAAAGAACAGAAGAATGATATAGATAATTGTGAAAGTGAAAGTGAATTGTCTGATTCTGGTGCTTCAAGTTGCTCACAAATTGAATGGAAATGTAATGATTACAGTGCTGAAGAAATTAAGAAGTTTTTAAAAGTGACAAAAAATCAGAGAGGGGTTCAGATTGCTGATTTTTTCCCAGATCTGAAACGGTTTGTGGAAAGCACTAAGAATTTATTGAGTGAAGGTTGTTTTCTGGATAAAGAAGTATATCGACTGAAAAAATTTGTTTCAAAAATACAAAACCAGTTGAATAATAATGATGACAAAGTGGCATAATTCTTTTATCTTGAGTGGCTGTGTGTTTCTGTATGGTTTAATTTTTTTTGTTTTCTTTTTTTCTTTGCACATGACAAATATCCGCATAGCATCTTTAAATGTGAACGGAGCCAGAGATGATGTAAAGAGAATGCAAGTATATGAAACAATGAAACAAAAACAACTTGATGTTCTTTTTTTACAAGAATCACACAGTGATGAAAAAAATGTTACAGATTGGATAAAAGAATGGAATGGTCATATATTTCTAAGTCATAAAACTTCACGTAGTGGAGGAGTTGCTATCCTGTTTGCAAATAACTTTACCCCATGCTCCTTTAAAATGGAGGAAATAGTGAAGGGGAGACTTTTGAAAGTTCAAGCCTTTTTTGAAAAATACGTTTTGGTGTTTATTTGTGTATATGCCCCCACTTTACCAATAGAGAGAGTAACTTTTTTAGATATTTTATGCTCAAATCTAGATAAATGCAATAGCGAAGAATATTTATTTCTTGGTGGGGATTTTAATTGTGTCGAGCAAAATATTGATCGCAATCATATAGAACCACATATGCCTTCTCGTAAGCGGCTTTGTGAAATAATTGAAAGAAATGACCTATCTGATGTCTGGAGATGTTTAAATGGAAATGTAAGGCAATATACATGGGCTCATGCACATGAAAATCTATTGTCTTTAGCAAGACTGGATAGATTTTACAGTTTCAAGCACCATCACAGTGTTTTTAAGAGTTGTAAAATACATCCAGTTGGTTTTTCAGACCACAGTTTAGTTATATGTAGTGTTTTCTTTAATGCTGTGTCACCAAGGGGTGCGTATTGGCACTTTAACACTGCTTTGATGAATGATGCTTATTTTAAAGAGACTTTTACTTTTTTTTGGGAAAATTTCAGAAATGAAAAGGTTTCTTTTTCTTCTTTGCAGAGTTGGTGGGATTTTGGCAAGACTCAGATCAAGATTTTTTGTCAACAGTATACTCAAAATATCACAAAAGAGACAGTTAAGTCTATAAGAGTTTTAGAAACTGAAATTTTGAATTTTCAAGAGATGGCACAATTAAGTGGAAATCAAGCGTATATCGATTCTCTTTTTCTAAAGAAAACTGCTTTATCTGACCTACAAGAGATGAAGGCACAGGGTGCACTGGTCAGATCGCGTTTTAAAATAGTAGAACAGATGGAT
>JAPDDO010000394.1:162500-189581 GCA_027422415.1 Schizothorax lantsangensis
TCAATGGTGCCAGGGAGGTTGTGAAGAGAGCTGCTCTTTTTAATTTAAGTAAGGTGAGAAAACTTAATGTTGTATTCCTGCAAGAAACACACAGTACAATAGATAATGAAGCAGATTGGAAGAAGGAATGGGATGGGGAAGTGTGTCTTAGTCATAAGAGCAATAACAGTGGTGGAGTTGGGATCTTGTTTTCTAAAGACTTTATACCAATATCTCTTGTTACTGAGGAAATTGTTGAGGGTCGGTTATTAAAGATACATGCTGTTTTTGAAAATGTAAAATTGATTTTTATTAATGTGTATGCTCCAACTGTGGGAACTGAAAGGGTGATGTTTCTTAACATTTTAAATGATGTTATAAGGAATTGTTCTGATGATTGTTATATGATCCTGGGGGGTGATTTCAATTGTACTGCTGCATGTGTTGATAGGAATCTCATAGAACCTCACGGTCCCAGTAAAAAGTGTTTAATCAATTTCATTGAATCCAACAGTTTATGTGACGTTTGGAGGTTTTTTTACCCTTTCCAGCGTCAATATACCTGGGCTCATGTTAAGGATTATTCTCTGTCTCTAGCTAGACTGGATAGATTTTATTGTTTCAAACATCAAACTAATGTTCTGAGAAATTGCTCAATACATCCTGTCAGTATTTCTGATCATTCTTTTGTTCAATGTTCTATTTTTATCAAAGATGTGAAATGTAATAGTGCTTTTTGGCATTTTAATGTAACTTTGCTTGACGACAATGTTTTTAGGGATACTTTTAAGTTTTTTTGGGATTGTTTTAAAAATACAAAGTCTGAATATGTCTCTTTGCGGCAGTGGTGGGACATAGGAAAGAGTAAAATCAAACAGCTTTGTTTACAATATACTCTAAATGTTACAAAAGATATGACCAGATCTATGGAAGATTTAGAGAGTGAAATATTGGAGCTGCAAGAGTTGGCAGACTCCACAGGAGAACGAGAACACATTAAAGTTCTCAAGAGGAAAAAAACAGCTTTGTCCAACCTGTTAGGTTTTTCTGCTCAAGGTGCTCTGGTCCGTTCACGTTTCCAAAATGTGGTTAAAATGGATGCTCCTTCCCATTTTTTCTTTGCCCTAGAACGAAAAAATGGGCAAAAGAGACTCATGCATTCTTTGCGAGATAACACTGGACAATTATTGCATGATTCTACAGAGATTCGCAAATGTGCTGTTGACTTTTATGAAAAATTGTTCAAGAAAGAGTCTCAAGAGATACTATAAGTAGCGCAATCCTTTTATGAGGGCTTACCACAGGTTTCAGAAGAGACTAACATGGAGCTGGGTGGTCCAAATTCTGAAGCTGAATTATACACAGCACTGCAGAGCCTAGAGAGTGGCAAGGCTCCAGGTATTGACGGGCTTCCCGTGGACTTTTATAAAGTTTTTTGGAAAGAAATTAGCAAAGACTTGTCACTTGTGCTAATGAACAGTCTTGAAAAAGGTTTCTTACCACTAAGCTGTAGGAGGGCGATCCTTACTCTTCTTCCAAAGAAAGGTGATCTGCAAGAGATTAAAAATTGGCGACCAGTGGCTTTACTGTCGACTGATTATAAACTGCTCTCAAAAGTATTAGCCCTGAGACTGAAAAAAGCAATGGAGCAAATTATACATGTGGACCAGACCTACTGTATTCCTAACAGGTTGATATCTGACAATATTATTTTAATTCGTGATGTTTTGGACCTCTCCAGTTCTTTGGGTTGTGAACTTGGTTTAATTTCAATAGATCAGGAAAAGGCGTTTGACAGAGTTGAACATCAATACTTGTGGCAAACGTTGGAAGTGTTTGGTTTTAGTCCAAGTTTTGTAGCCATGATCCAGGTTTTATACAGGGATATTGAGAGTTTGCTAAAGATTAATGAAGGTTTAAGTGCGCCTTTTAAGGTTCAGAGGGGAATTAGGCAGGGTTGTTCTCTCTCTGGAATGCTTTACTCATTAGCCATTGAACATTTCCTACATAAATTGAGAAGGCTCCTTCCAGGGGTAACCCTTCCTGGTTGTGATTCAGTTTTTAAATTAACTGCCTACGCTGATGATGTGGTTATTTTTGTCAAGAATCAAGATGACATTAATATTCTTGTTGAATGTATAAATGATTTCAGTGTTTTGTCATCTGCAAAAATCAACTGGGGTAAAAGTGAAACCATAGCTTTTGGTGTTGAGTTGGTTAAAAAGGCTGTTTTACCCAATGGGTTATCTTGGGTTAAGGGTGGTTTTAAGTATCTTGGTGTGTTTTTAGGCGATAACTCATTTGTGTGCAAAAATTGGGACAATGTTTTAGAAAAAATCGAAGGACGTCTAAAAAAATGGAAGTGGATCTTACCACAAATGTCTTTTAAGGGACGTGTATTAGTGATTAACAACTTAGTGTCATCTATGTTATGGCATCGCTTGATGTGTGTAGATCCTCCGCCACAGCTGCTGGCAAAAATACAAGCAGTTTTAGTAAATTCTTTCTGGGATCATTTACATTGGGTCCCACAATGTCTTTTGTTTTTGCCAAAGGAAGAAGGAGGTCATGGACTAATCCATCTCGCTAGTAGAGGTGCTACTTTCAGACTCCAATTTATACAAAGACTGCTTGTTGGACCAGAAAACCTTGTCTGGAGACCTTTGGCCCATACTATATTGAGCCAAGGAGGAAATTTGGGTCTAGTTCAGTCATTGTTTTTAATGTATCTGAAGACTCACAAACTATGTAATCTTCCTAAGTTTTATCAGGGGTTGTTTACTGTGTGGGGGATGTTCCAGAAATCGAGGACAAGCAGTGATTCACTGTTTTGGTTGTTGAAAGAGCCAGTGCTGTGTGGGACACGATTCAACGTAGAGCACTTAACTGGGTCTTTTATGACACAGCGTTTCATTTCAGCAGGGACTGTTACTTTGAAACATGTCTTTGATTTGACTGGGCCAAACTTGTCTCACGCTGAAAAACTGGCCTCTCATATAGGAGTCCGATCTATCAGGATTGTAAATCACTTGCTTAATAACTGGAAAAGTGAACTCTCACAGACTGAACTCTCCTTGTGTAATGATTATTGTAATGGACATTGTCAACCCAACAGTAATGATACTTTCCCTTCATTAACTCTTGTTCCTGATTTTAAAGACTGCACTGGTCCATTGCTAGAGTTAAACGGAACTCTCACAAACAACGTGGTCACAATGACAAGTAAATCCATGTATAAGTCTTTTGTCAAGATTTTAAACAAAGATAAACTGAATGGTCGAGCGGATACCCCCTGGAGAGCTCATTTTGGGCTTGATAATGAAGTCAAGCCTGTATGGAGAGCTCTATATAAATTACCGCTAACAAAAAAAGTTGGGGACTTACAATGGAGAGTGTTGCATGGAATTGTGGCTGTCAATGCTTTTGTTTCTGTTATTAATTCTAATGTAAATCAAAAGTGTCCTTTCTGTGTGCAAAGGGAAACACTGTTTCATTGTTTTTCAGAATGTAATAGACTTTGTAATTTTTTTGCATTGTTGCAACGACTGTTCATAATGTTTGAAGAAGTGTTTACTAAAGAGATGTTTATTTTTGGATATAGATACAGTCAGAAATACCGACAGAAATGCCAGCTTTTTAATTTTGTTTTAGGCCAAGCAAAAATGGCTATTTATATTAGTAGGAGAAATAAGGTAGAGGGGTCTCTTGATTGTGATGCAAGCATTTTGTTTGTCAGAATGATGAAAGCCAGATTGAAGGTTGATTTTGACTTTTATATGTCTATAAATAATGTTGAGGAATTCCTTTTCATCTGGTGTTATAAGGATGTGTTGTGCTCTATTGTTGACAATACGTTGTGCTTTGGAGTTGTTTTGAGCTAAAATGTTCTTTATGAAATCACTCATAACTTTATGGTTTTTAAAAAAATATATATGTATATCTTGTAGAGAAATCTTGTTTGTATAAATAGAGGTTTTCAAAAATCAAAAAATCTCTCTATAGCCAGACAGTGATCACACACACACACACACACACACACACACTCACACTCACTCTCTCTCTCTCTCTCTCTATAGCCAGACAGTGATCACACACACACACACACACACACACACACTCTCTCTCTCTCTCTCTATAGCCAGACAGTGATCACACACACACACACTCTCTCTCTCTCTCTCTCTCTCTATAGCCAGACAGTGATCTCACACACACACACACACACACTCTCTCTCTCTCTCTATACCCAGACAGTGATCTCACACACACACACACACACACACACACACACTCTCTCTCTCTCTATAGCCAGACAGTGATCTCACACACACACTCTCTCTCTCTCTCTCTCTCTCTCTCTCTCTCTCTCTCTCTCTCTCTCTCTATAGCCAGACAGTGATCACGCAGTCTGTACTTCGTTAGTGTCTTTCTTAATGTGTGATCTTTTACACAGCTCAGGTATTCTGCAGGTTTGTAGTCTCTTTTCAGGTGTAAATACAGCTCCATCTTCTTTTGTATTTGAGTGGCATCTGTCCAGTAGGTGATGTAGTTGTGTTGTGTAGCTGTGTGATGTGGTTGGGTCCGATTGTGCTGTGCTGGTTTGGGTGCACTCTTCTGCAGGGCTTCAGTCTGGTAAGAGCTCGGATCACTGCATCTCAGGTGCTGCTGGAATTTCACAGCTCTCCTTTCAATATTAATTAATAGTGGGTATTGTCCTCCCACTGGGCAAAGTTACGTCCAGTGGACGTCTTTTGAAGTCTTTGCACACATTGAAAAGACGTCCACTGAGAAGCCAGAATGAAAGTTTTTATGACGTCTTGTTTTGACGTGTTCTTCACGTCCGATCTAGACGTTCAGTGAACCTCCATACAAGGTTAAAAACTAGTTCAAATGTGGTTAGTGGACATATTTTTAACATCATTTAAGGTTCATTTAGACATAATTTATACTGTTTCTGGACCAAATAAACACTCTCAGGATGCATTAGATTTAAACTCATGTTATTTCAATGTACTTTCCATTTATAATTGCACAGCAACTCACAGACACTGTGTTTGTCCAAAAATCATGAAAATAAAATAATCCTCACTGAAACAGTGTTGAAGTTTATGAGATAATTAAATAATCAAATAACTGATGATTGAGCATTTGATAAAATCAACTGAAGATAAAATACATTAAATCTCTGAAGATCTCAGCAGAGGAGGATCAAATCTCCACAAACAGCATCACCAGCTTCACTCATTAGATTGACTTTATTTCTGTCAGACGTCTATAGCTTTTATTGATAATTACCAGAGTTTTAAATGTTGGTATTTGTTTCATTTGAAGTCACCATTGTGGTGGACAGTGTTTTCTTTAGCTGGGATCTTGGTCCTCGTACTTCTTGTGATAGCTTTTTTGGCTGCTTTAACTGTGTTTGTGAAACAATATTGTTGTGTCAAAGAAAGCTGAAATCAAGTGTTATCATTTTCTTGTTAATGATGATAAAGTCATAACAAAAGGAGCATCTGATGTTGTGTTTTAATGGGTGTGTTTAAATTTATGGATAAAGAGCATGTACACAAAGTATTTTGAGAAAGTGCTTCATGTAGTCACACACAGATATCAAGATTTTGCTCATGAATCACAACAACGGTGACAATCAAAACAAACAAAGCTCGGGAATTAAGGAAGAGTTTATACTATAAAGCCACCCATCATGCATTGCAGCATGAAGCTTTGTTTGTTTTGATTGTCACCGTTGTTGTGATTCATGTGCAACATCTTGATGTCTGTGTGTGACCACATGATGTTTTAACTCAAAATATCTCACGCACATGCATTTTCTCCATCTTCAGAATAAGTGATCGTTTCAATGCTCTTGGTACCTGAACTGAAGCTTCACAAGGTTTGGTGGCAATAAATGCCAAACTAAAAACACAACATCAGATGCTCAATTTGTGATGATTTTATCATCGTCAACAAAAAGCTGATAACACCTGATATCACTTTAGCTTGGCCTCCTTTGCTACAACAACAAAAACACAGCTACAGCAGCCAAAAAAAAAGCTAAGGCAGGAATTATGAGGACTAAGATCCCAACTAAAGCAAACACTGTCCACCACAATGGTGACTTCAAATGAAACAAATCTAAACATCTATTAATTCTCAATAAGAGCTTCTGTAGACCTCTAACAGAAATAAAGTCAGTCTGGTTAGTAATAAGTGAAGCTGGTGATGCTGTTTGTGGAGTTGTTTAATCCTCCTCTGCTGAGATCTTCAAATCAAAACTTTTATTGTCACATCACAGCACATGTGCCTTGATGAGTGAAATTCTTGAGAGCGTGCTCCATACAGTGCAGAAACAATTAACATATAGACAGTACCATTACATACTTACAGACTTATACAGATGACAATGTGCAATATACACAAACATATACTCAGTACACACAGTGAACTGTTAGACATGCTTAGTTATCAATACACATTATACACCGTATGTACACATTCTACATTATGTACACATATATATACACACACAGTAATATGCAAAGGTGCAGTAGATTATACATAAGCTGGATACGCAAATGTCATGGATGTGCATTGGATGGTATCCAGTGGTAGCAGATAGATTGTTGTATTTGTGCAGTGTGTACGTGTAGTCCAGTTTGAATTGTGGAGTAAAGTGCAGTGCGTGGCATATCGTAAAGTGGGAGTGTGCTGTAGGGTGTATTAGTTCTGAGGGAAAAAGCTATCCCTCAGTCGGCTAATGCGGGATCGGATGCTGCGGAGACGTCTTCCTGAGGGCAGCAGAGAGAGCAGTCTGTGGGATGGATGGCTGGAGTCCTTGATGATCCTCCTGGCTTTCCTTATACACCGCCTGGTGTAGATATCCTGGAGGAAGGGAAGCTCACCTCCAACAATGTGGCGGGCAGTTCGCACAACCCTTTGCAGAGCTTTGCGGTTGCCAGCGGTGCTGTTTCCAAACCAGGCGGTGATGCAGCCGGTCAGGATGCTCTCCACAGTGCAGGTGTAGAAGGATCTGAGGATGCTGGGGCTCATTCCAAACTTCCTCAGCCGTCTCAGGAAGAAGAGGCGCTGATGTGCCTTCTTCAGCACTGCGTCTGTGTGAGTGGACCATGTGAGATCCTCGGTGATGTGAACGCCGAGGAACTTAAAGCTGTTTACCCGCTCCACAGGTGTCTTGTCGATGGAGATTGGTGTGTGTTCTCTGCTCAGTCTCCTGAAATCCACCACCAGCTCCTTGGTCTTGTCGATGTTGAGTGAGAGGTGGTTCTCCTGGCACCATTTAGTCAGGGTACTCACCTCCTCTCTGTAGGCCGTCTCATCGTTGTCAGTGATCAGGCCTATCACCGTTGTGTCATCGGCAAATTTGACGATGACGTTGGAGCTGTGTGTAGCTGTACAGTCGTGTGTGTACAGGGAGTACAGGAGTGGGCTGAGGACGCAGCCCTGCGGGGCACCAGTGTTGAGGATCAGGGGAGATGAGGTGTTGTTGCCCATTCTGACCACCTGACTTCTGCCTGTCAGGAAGTCCAGGATCCAGCTGCACAGAGATCTGTTCAGTCCCAGAGTCTGGAGCTTCTCAACCAGTGTGGCAGGCACTATGGTGTTAAATGCTGAACTATAATCCACGAACAGCATCCTCACATAGGTGTTCTTATTTTCCAGGTGGGAGAGAGCAGTGTGCAGGGTGAAGGCAATAGCGCCGTCGGTGGAACGGTTTCTGCGGTATGCAAATTGTAGTGGGTCCAGTGAGGCAGGCAGCACAGAGCAGATGTGGTCTCTGATGAGCTTCTCAAAACACTTGCTGAAGATGGGTGTCAGAGCAACGGGCCTCCAGTCGTTCAAGCATGTGATTTTATTTTTCTTAGGTATGGGCACAGTGGTGGATTTTTTGAAGCATGAGGGAACCACAGACAGAGTGAGGGAGAGGTTGAAAATGTCTGTAAAAACCCCGGCTAGCTGGAATGCACATGCTTGGAGCACACGGCCTGGGATGCCATCCGGGCCCACAGCCTTGTGGATATTCACCTGTTTGAAGGATCGGGTTACATCCGCGACAGAAATGGAAATTGCACTCACCTTTTCTGCAGCAGCCGCGGGAACGCTCTCTGTGTGGGCGGTGTTATGAGCCTCGAAACGAGCATAAAAAGTATTCAGCTCATCCGGTGGAGAGGCCGCAATGTTCACAGAGGCTGGTTTATTCCCTTTACAATCCATGATGTTGTTGATGCCCTGCCACATGCTTCTTGGGTTGTTGTTGTTGAATTGTTCTTCAACTTTGTTTTTATATTGTCGTTTGGCTGCTTTGATGGATCTCCTGAGATCGTAACTGGCTTGTTTCCGATCGTCAGTGTTTCCGGATTTAAAGGCAGATGTCCGTGCTGACAAGGCTGATCTAACATCGCTGTTAATCCACGGTTTTTGGTTGGGGTAGATGCGTATTATTTTGGTCGGGACCACGTCCTCTACGCACTTCCATATGAAACACGTTACAGAATCTGAGTACTCCTCTATGTCGTCATCAGACGCTGCCTGGAACATGTCCCAGTCCACGTGATCAAAACAGTCCTGCAGTATAGAGATTATCATTAACTTTACAACAATATCATGATCTAAAGTGTGTGTGATTTGGCTTCATTCAGTTTATTGATTCAGATTTCAAACAAATGACTGAAAGTGAATTAAACAGCAGCTGTTCTAAGAGAAATGCTTTTAATGCTAAGATCCAAGATAGAAGTGTTAAATATCCAAACTTTACATTTCAGTTTGCATCTCTAGTAGAAGCATGACTGAGTTCACAAACATAATAAATGTCATTTTCATTTGTGAGAAAAGTGCTTGAACTAGATATAAATGTATCTTCTCAGTGCATCTTCTCTGTTTTTAATTGATCATTGTCTCTGTGTTTTCCTTCAGGTGAATCAGGAAAGCGAGTGAGTGAATCAGCATCTGTAGAGATGCAGCCGCTGATGAATAAACAAGTTCCTGATGGAGTGAATGAGGAGGAGAGGAAGAGTTCAGTTTAACAACACAAGCCCCGCCCACTCCTGTCAATCACTCTGACATCATCATCATCATGCTTCTGCTCTTATGAGTCTCCAGACTCGTCCAGTGAACGAGAGAGAGCTTCAGACCTGTTATTATCAGTCTGACTCTCACAGATCTGAGTTTGTGTCATATATGCTTTTATAAGATGTTTTACCACAGCAGTATTTCTCTAACCACTGTATGTGCTGTTTTTATATCATTAACACCAGAACCAGATTAATGTTGATGATCACAGTGTGTCTCTAAAGCTGAGATCACATGATCTTCTTCTTCATGTGTGTATAGTGCCTTTGTATTCAAGCTGAAGCTCTTGAAATTAGCCTTACTGCTCTTATAGCAGAACACCTTTGTTCAGTTCTAGTAGTGACATGTGCTTTGTGTTGAATAATATTGATGTGAGATATTGATATGCCGCTGATCTTATATCTGATCATTTCTGTCTGATACAGCTTCTGCTTCCTAACAACTCTTTAAACATGCAATGCATAAACAATATACCTATATACACGCTTGAATATGAGTGATATAATCTCAATAAATAATAAAAAGGCAGAATTGTGTCAATTGTGTGTTGCTTCATACAGTATAAAGTAAAATGATCCTGTAGTTGTGTTGGTCGTGATAAACAAGCAGGGATGAAATGAGAGAAAATCAGATATTGTTCAACTAGCTGAACATGGCAATGGAAGACAAGTACATAAAGTTTAATTTACAAAGTTTAAAACACACACCTGCAAATTTGCATAACGCAAAAGCCGTTTGATCAGAAAATACCTTGTACTATTTTCACCTATTGACCTTCTGGCTTAATATAATAAACACAATAAATCTGTGTGTTTTGCAGTATTTCATATTCAAAGATAAATGCAGCTTCAGGCTGAAACAGGCTCTACAAAAGAAAGTGAACACAGTTGCTTCTGTTTCTCTGATTGAGGTTCATGAGTTTCATATATGCAGGAAAAGCCCTTTAACAATATACATAATTAGCTCATAAATTCAACAGTAGACACGCTCATAAGAACAAAATATCTGTCTTCAGATAAGATTAAAGCACATTTCTTTCCACATCTACAGTAACTCTAACTGTTGCATTAGTTGAATGGAAAAATAATAAAAATCACAAATCTTTGCAGCTTTTATTTTAAGATTTACAAGATTTATTAACTATTTATTTGAGATGTCACTCAATTTAAAGGCTCACTCCAGTTTTTTATGAAACTCGATCATAATAATCAGAACATCTTTATAAGAGAAAGCTATGATCCTAACGAAGGGTTTGCTCTTCTGACTCATTTATAAACTGACTCTCTAATCGTTCTCTTCTCTAACACAGCTGAATCTGAATCACAGTCTCAGTAAAAACATCTGTTTCTGTAAACAGCAGGTGCTTGTGTGAACTAAACAGCTTTCTGCATACAGCTGAAACATATGTGAATGTGAAGGAAGAAATGCAGACCTGTTTTCTGATCATAACTGTCAAAGAAACGTGTTTCTGAGTGCTGAATAACTGACTGGTGAACAACACTCGCTTCATGAAGCCACTGCAGAGTCACAGATAACAGGAGATGCTGTGCAAGCGTGCTAGCTACATCTACACAGAGCAGAGGACATATAATACACGTGTCTGACTCTCTTTGATGATGGTCTGTGCTCCTGAATATGTTCCTGTCATATTCACAGCCCCATCATAAGCCTGTCCTCTCAGTGATGGATCAGTTCAGACGGAGCAGGTTCTCTCCTGTGTTACAGAGACTTCATACAGGACAGTTCCTCATGTTATTAAATCATGATCAGCATCTCTCAGACTGACTCCTGTTCCTTTCCTGACCAATCCTGGGTACCATCCATGATGACACAAAACTGCAAGTTCAGAAGTGAACTGATTCTTTCTGCAATTACACAAATGTGGCAGAAGAAAATAACTAATTAAGTACACTGCTGGACAATAACCAATCATTTATATCCTAAATTATTATTTAACACTTTAGTATGGATAACACATATTCACTATTAACTATGACTTTTGCCTCAAACTCTTCATTTACTGCTTATTAATAGCTTGTAGTTGTTAAGTTTAGGTATTAGGTAGGATTATGGGATGCAGAATATGGTCATGAAGAATAAGGAATTAATACGTGCTCATAAGTACTAATAAACAGCTAATAAGTACCTACTGTAGTTAAAAATGATAGCTGAGAAGTTGTTCATCATACTAATGTGTTACATATTTTTTCTATATTTTACTAATTACGTTTTTTATGATTGGTCCATATAATCCTACAAACACTTGTGTATTAATATATTTTATACAATGCACTAGCAGCCAGGTGTTAAAAGCCACTCTATCTGTGAAGTTTATTTTTCTTGTGTGTCGTCCTGACAAACCTACGCTGTCTGTTTCTTGTTCATTCTTGACAACACATAAAAACATGTAAAATCAGTGCTATAATTAAAGAGCAGCCCATAAATTAAGATCGTTCCTATATCAGATCATCAATGCATGTATGCTTGATTGAATCACATTATGTAGAACTGGAAGAGTTAAACATGTCACAACGCTGCACAATCTCAGTTCAACATCATCTTTATTCTTATTTGAATAGAATAGAATTAGAATAGAATTGTTTTATTTGTCACATACACGATTATATAACCAGTAGTGAAATGTGTTCTCTGCATTTAACCCATCCTAAGTGAACACACACCCGGAGCAGTGGGCACATGTTACAGCGCCCGGGGAGCAGTTGGGGGTTCGGTACCTTGCTCAAGGACACCTCAGTCATGGTATTGAAGGAGGATACTGTTATGTTTTTACTGACTGAACGCCAAAAAACTCAGTTCTACACGGGAGCTTGAACGGATGCTTCTTTTTCTTTATTCCTTCTCTGAGTCGCGCACGCAACTCATCCACATGCACGCACTTCAAGAACTCTCTGTCACATGCTGAACACAACACTCCCCCCCCCCCCTCCCTAGAACTTGATGAACTTAATGAAACAAGTTTCGATATGGCACTCAAACCATAAGAGAGAAAAAACATAACCCCTATGCATGAAAGTGTGTGACATAATCTTCCAGGTAGGCAGGATGAGCCCTTGCCCGAACTGGTCTGCCTCCCAAAGTCGCCTGCTGGGGCATTTCCTGGCCATTTTGGGTAACATCAAGCAATGGCTGAGGAGGGAGAGGACCATCTGCTGGCAGGAGTGGTGGCGGGTCGGGTCCTGGCAGTTGTGGGGGCTCCCTGAGCTGGAAACCTTGAGGTGCTTGGTGCGGCCATGGCTGTACTGGTTCTGGTCGTGGGGCTGGGTAACTGACTCCTTGTGCTGCTCCTGCGTTGTGCTCTGTTGCCCACTGACCTCTTGTTGGTGTAAGAGGGATGGGCACTTTCTGCAATCTACTAGCATGCCAGCGTGAGCCATCACTTAACAGAAATGTGGCGGATCCTAGCTGACGGACCACTTGGTGAGGTTCAGACCAAAACGATGCCATTTTACTGCTACGGTGAGGTCTGCGGACTCGCACCCAGTCCAGTACCTTGATGTTAGTATGCCTGACCTTGTGTCTCTTATCGAAGTTATCCTTCATTCGCCCCTGGCTTGTAGTTACGGCCACTTTGACTGCTGCTTGGGGGCCAGTTACTACTGTTGCGGACAAACCCTGTGCTCTGAGCCTGTCTAGGGGCAATTCCATCTCCTGGCCGAGCATGAGCAGAGCAGGTGAAGCCTGAGTGGTGCTGTGCTGGCTAGCCCTGTAGTGCAACAAGGTTTGATTAAGTGCCATTTGAAATGAGTACCCCTGGACCAGATGCGCCCGAATCCCATTCTTAAGGCTCTGATTAAACCTTTCAACCCCACCGTTTGCCTGGGGATGGTAGAGTGCGGCACGAATATGCTTAATTCCCTTATTGCTGAGGAAGGTGGAGAATTCTGCAGAAATGAACTGGGGCCGTTGTCAGTAGTTATGGCATGGGGCATGCCCCAACGAGCAAACAGACTGTCCAGAATCCGCGTGATAGTCTGTGATGTAACTGTCCCTGCCGGTACTACCTCGGGCCATTTAGAATGGAGATCGTAGATGACAACCAGAAAGCGCTGATGAGGAGGAACTCCATGACCATGAATTTCCCCACAGATGTCTAACTATAGGTGCTCCCATGGACGTGAAGGCCATGGGACTGGCTGCAAAGGGGTTGGGGCTGGTTGTCCAGTCTTTCCACTGAGGAGACATGGTTCACAGTCCCTGACCAGCCCCTCAATATCCCGGTCTATGACCGGCCACCAGACCAGGTCCCGGCATCTTTGCTTAAATTTTACAATGCCCAAATGGCCCTCGTGCGCCATTGATAGGACGCGTGCACGCAAGCTGCTTGGCACTACTGTACAGAGACCCCTGGAAACACATACGTCACCCCAACATGACAGTTCATTCCGCACCCTCGCAAATGGCACTAGCTCCTCAGGCACTCGCGCTGGCCACCCTGAGCGTATATAGGTGCGGAGTGTTGTTAACATGGAGTCATGCTCAGATTCCTTCTGCAGCTCTTCCAAGGAGACAGCAGATTGTAAAGGTGCATGTAGCATCTGGATGAACTCTGGCTCCACGTCATGGCTGCTTGGTGAGGCTGCCGGTGCGGGTGCGGTAATGGACCGAGATAAGAGATCAGCAACCACATTGTCCCTCCCTGGTGTGAATTTCAGCTGGTAATCGTACTGTCTCAGGCGCTCACCCCATCTGTGCAGGCGCAGGGGTTTATGACCTGAGCCCGAAGCTGACAGAAGCGTGGTCAACACCTGATGGTCTGTGCGGAGGGTGAAATGCCGCCGTAGAGATAGAGGTGCCATCTCTCAGAGGCCCAGACACAGGCAAGGGCTTCGCGTTCACCGACAGAGTAGCGCTGTTCCGTGGGGGTCAGGGCCCTGGAAGCAAATGCTACAGGCCTTTCAACACCATCCTGCTCCTGTGAGAGAACCGCACCCAGGGCTTGTGTGGAGGCATCACAGGTGACGATAGTCGGACTGTCCGGGTCAAAGTGAGCTAGAATGGGTGGTGTGGTAAGCTGGGATTTAAGCATTTGGACAGCCTCGGAGCATTCCGCAGTCCAGTTCCATGGCTCATCTTTCTTTAGTAATTGACGGAGGGGTGCTGTGGTTCGGGAGTACTGAGGCAGAAAACGAAGGTAGTAGGCTGTCATGCCCAAAAACGAGGCTACCTGGGAAGTGGAGGAGGGTTCTGGGATTCGGTGAATCGCTTCGATATTTGACTGGAGAGGGGCGATGCCTCTGGGCGTGAGACGAAACCCCACAAAATCGATGGCTGAGGTGGTGAACGTGCATTTCTCTGCATTCAGTGTAAGATTATGCTCCATGAGAGCACTAGCCACCCTATTGAGATGGTCGTTATGTGTCTGGATATCTGCTGCATGTACTACTATGTCATCCAAGAAAATGGCAACTCCTGGAATACCAGCCAAGATGGTGGTCATCACCTTTTGAAAGCAGCTGGGGGCGGAGCTCAAGCCAAATGGCATGCGTGAATACTGATATACCCCAGTGTGTGTGACAAACGCTGTGAGGTTTCTGCTGGAAGGATGGAGTGGCACCTGCAAATAACCTTGGCGCAGGTCCAGCTTAGTAAAGACCGTCGACCCATAGAAGTGGGTGGTCAGCTCCTCAGCCGTGGGTAAAGGGTATTTGTCGGGAATAACGGCCTTATTGACAGAGCGCAAGTCCACACAGACTCGTATTCCCCAGACTTTTTCCTAGCAATGACCAGGTTGGAGATCCAGGGGGCAGCATTGACTGGTTCGATCACTCCCATAGCCAGCAGCATTTGGAGCTCCGCTGTCACTTCATCCCGCAAGGCGAGAGGAATCCTGCGCAGGGGCTGAATGACCGGCGACACCTCTGGATCCACCAGAGGCCTGTGGGTGAAAGCTGTGAGGCAGCCGAGTCCGTCAAACAGCGCCGGCCATCTCTGTTGCCAGGTAGTGGTGATGTGGTGGATGTCTGAGCCCTTGTCATCTCGCAGCGTGAATCCTAAGCATGTGAAAAGATCCAGTCCCAGGAGGTTGGCACCCCGCTCAGTAATACAGAAGGGAAATGATGTCAGGTGTTTGGAGCCATAGCGGACTGGAACATGCAGAACACCCAGCATAGTGATCTTAGAGCTGTCGTAACCACAGAGGGAT
Organism: Schizothorax lantsangensis; assembly: GCA_027422415.1. NCBI lineage: Eukaryota > Metazoa > Chordata > Actinopteri > Cypriniformes > Cyprinidae > Schizothorax > Schizothorax lantsangensis. The sequence goes on from JAPDDO010000394.1 coordinate 177,727, forward strand.
GTGCAGGGCTGTTGCAATGGCAGATGGGAAAATAACTTGTGGTATGTACTGGCATTGAGCAGAGATGCCGCTGCACCCGTATCCATCAACAACGGAAGGCTCACCTCGCCGAGAAGCACAGTACATGTCCTAAAAGCTGTTTGGCCCGTTGATACATGTCTGATTTCAGTGCAGTCATTAGGGGCAGATGGTTGTCGCTTCTGTGATGTTTGCGTAGCAGGTGCTGATCGGCATACTTTAGCGAAGTGATTTTTTTTAAGGCAGTTCCTGCAGGTCTGTCCCCGTGCAGGACAATTTTGGGCCCTGGAGTTGTGTGAGCTAGAGCCACAGTTGCTGCAGACAACTAAATTTCTACGACTTCCTTGCAGCTGTGTAAGCTGCACTGGAAAACATGCTTCTTCAGTGTCTATTTTATCTGAAGGAAATGGACAGTGGTGTGTGAGACAGACAGATCGCATTTGCTGCGTGGGCGCATCCACCAGGGGGCGCGCATCAGCGAGAAGCACGGAGCATTCAGTGGCTGCCTCCACTTGCAGTGCAATTGTCACGGCTTTATCTAGTGTTAATTCGTCTGGTTCCAGCAACAGTTTCTCCCGAGTCTTGTCACACAATATCCCTTCAATAAACTGATCACGAACGATCTGATCTTGAAGAGTCCCATAATTGCATGAGCGTGCCATGTCTCGCAGATTAGTTACATAGTTTTGCACGGACTCACCGGACGCTGCAGCCGTTTGCGTAACTTGTATCGGCGGAGCAGTACTCGTTGCTGGCCAGTGAAGTGGTTAGCGAGGAGAGCGACCGCTTCCTCATAAGTTTCTGCATGTCCAAGGGCACGATTATTCTTTGTCCCTCCGCCCCGAGACAGTGGCGAAGCAGGGCGATCTTTCTCCGGTCGGAAATGTCAGTGTAATCCATGGCCTCGAGATATACTGTGAAACCATCGAACCAACTCGCCCACGGAATAGGCGGTTCACCAGGCACGGGAAGAAAAGGTGATGGAGGCGGTAAGCTAAACTCAGCCATCCTCGTCGCCAATGTTATGTTTTTACTGACTGAACGCCAAAAAACTCAGTTCTACACGGGAGCTTGAACGGATGCTTCTTTTTCTTTATTCCTTCTCTGAGTCGCGCACGCAACTCATCCACATGCACGCACTTCAAGAACTCTCTGTCACATGCTGAACACAACAGATACTCCCCCCACCAACAATCCTCAACACACACACACACACACACTCCACACTCACCACACCACACACACAAGCACAGGAAGAGAAAGCGAGAGAGAGAGAGTGTGTGTGTGTGTGTTGTGTGTGTGTGTGTGTGGGCGGGTTTATGTGGTTTATGAGGACACAAATTTGTATAATAACATGGGTATGACAGAGGTATTACAATTTGAAGGTGGTTTATGAGGACACTGCCTATGTCCCCGTAATTCAAAAGGCTTAAAAAAACATACTAAATGGTGTTTTTTTGAAAATCTATAAATGCACACAGACTCCTGTGAGGGCTAAGTTTAGGTGTAGGTTGGTGTAGGGCAATAGCACACACAGTTTGTTCAGTAATAAAAACCATTACGCCTATGGAGAGTCCCCGTAAACCACAAAAACAACATGTGTGTGTGTGTGTGTGTGTGTGTGTGTTTGTGTGTGTTTCTGGCTCTTAAGGCTTTAATCTAACAATTGAAAACCTTGTTTATTATATAGAAAACCTTGTTTTAATGTTAACATTAATAGCTTCTGAAAGGTAGTTCTGATTGTGTTAAATATTAAATAGCAGAACAGTGTAATGTTGGATTCATTCCCTGCAAACAAGCCTGCACTGGCCCTTTACGGGGCCACTTAGAGGGCTGTCAGCACAGGCCAGTGTTAAGGGGCCAACGCTTTGCAGTGAGCAAGTTCTCAGGGGCCCTGCGCTGGCAGCCCGTAAAGGGCCAGTGCAAGCGTGTTTGCAGGGTTGATACAGCTGAGGGATTTTAAAATGGTTTCATAAGCATTCAGTTTTGCAAAAAGCAGTCTGCCATTTCACATTGCAAGTGCTACTGAGGTGTGACTCTAGCAACGCAGCATCTGAGTCAAACTGAAACCTACTGTGCTCGTGTTTCTTCAGAAGCATGGTTTGATCTGTCGGGGTGGACAAATAGCTTTTGCAGGAAATGGCCATTTGTTTGATGTCTGTTGAAGCATGAAGCTGAAAACCTTCTTCATGTCCTGCTGTTATCTATCTCACAATCACAGTCAGACTTCTCTACACAGAATAGCTTCAGACGCTTGTCAGTAGACTTCATATGTTGATTGTGTTGAAGTCATTGGTTATTGGTAATTTACTTCAGTGTCTAGTGATGAGGAAAAGCAAGAGCTGTGATAGCTTTATATAGTAGCTATATTGGTAACCTACATTGAATTTTCCTATGGAATTGTATAAATTGAATTATTCCCATCTAAGTTGATAGTGTAGCCTACTTGGCTTTTTTATGTACCAATACAAGACATGGTTTGTCTACTGATTATTAGCCTACATCACGGTAAAGAAGATCGTTGAGGGAACCTACTCTGCAATCCTAGGCTGTGTGTCCACAAAAGCGTTATTTGTTTGTTGAGGCTAGCGTATCAGTTTATTATTATTTATTTCCTGAGTGGAAGGAAGCGCAGCGTATTTAAAAACATCAGCAGCGTGACAAGACACTTAGCATTTTTAAGTTTTTTTTTTATAAAAAATTTGGGTTAGGTTATACGCTGCGCTCGTCACTATCTAGCCGTCCAATCAAAAATACCACAATAAAGTTCAAATCGCTTGTCTCGAGTATCAGGGACACCAGGCAAGGGGGGGGGGACGGAAAATGCTTTTGTTCCACAGAATCTGCATTCGTTTTTCAGAGTAAAGGTCATGAACCTCTTCATTTTCATTTTACTGCTTGGTAAGGCATGCGTTTTTTTAATGACTCTTAAAGATTATACGCTTGGGCTGTGCAATGAATCTCATTTTAGTTTCTAAATTTCAAGATTGAAAGGAAAGTGGGAGAAATTAGGTATACAGCGAGGAATAGGAGAGAAGAAAGTATAACATCGAGGCTAAGATTTGTAGATACTGGACTAAATGAAACACTGCTCAAGATGGGTGAACATAGCACTGGGTAATGTGATTTCTGTGGACAGGTAGAGACAGTAGAACATGTTATGATGTGGTGTCAGAAATATGAAACAGAACGAAGACATTTCATCCAAAAATTGGGAGAGATATGTGTTATAATACTGTTTTAATATCTTAGAGAAACTAATTGAAGTGGAAGGATATATATATATAGTAGCAGGGTGAATGAGGACACAGACACAGACAATGGAGTTTACCAGTAAAATCCCTGGAGTGTGATTTATTTAAACAGAGAAGTGGAAATACGGTGCCCTGTGCGCTGGGTCCTAGTGGTGATAGTGTCTGTGATCCTCTGTGAAAGGTAGAGAATGGCTAGGAGCTCAGTCAGACTCTGTGAAGATGAAGAGAAAACACACATTAGTCTCTCTTCCAGGGAGCATGTAACTCCATTTGGTGTGGTTTTCCTCCCAGCTTTAAAGCCGTTGCAAACGAGCGCAGTAACTGGCCATTACGCTCAGGTGCTCTTAGTTAGCAATTAATAAGGAGCTGCGTTTCCAGGGCGACGCTGATCTCCCTCGGGATACTCGCCCCCCTCCCATAAACGTCGAACTGGTCCTATGGGGAACAACGCAACTTGCAGGGACAGTACGGGTGGGGGAAACACATACCTGTCAGACCTGCCCATCAGACCAGCTCCAGGAAAGTCTGTCGGCATTCCCGTGCTCAGCCCCGGCCCGATGTTGCACCTGGAAGTGGAAGTCCCGGAGCGCTAAGAACCAACGTGTCACTCCAGCGTTGGTGTCCTTAGCCAAGCGGTGCATGGTCGGTGATGAGAGTGAACCTGCGGCCCCCACAGGTAGTATTTTAGCTCCAGGACCGCCCACTTTATGGCCAGGGCCTCTTTCTCGACCGCCGCACCTGGTCTCTGGGGGGAGAGCTTCCGGCTGATGTAAACCACCTCCTGGATCTGGGAAAGAACCGCTCCTAGAAGAACCATTTGAAAATCTGTCAGTAGCGGGTAGTGTTGATGATAGTATAGTGAATGCATTTATTGCAGTATCACAATCTATCCCGCTGGTAAGTGGAACAAGTAAAAGAAAGAGTGTGCCTTGTGGTCAGAGGAATGAAAGCAATTAAGAAAGCAATAAAACATTTACATTTTTAAAAAGAACACTCACCGCAGAAGCAGTCACAGATTATCAAAAGAAAAGAGCTTATGTTATAAAGGTTATTAAAAATACGAAGAAGACAGCATGGCAAAGCTTCTGTGACACAATAGAGAGGGAAACTGAAATAAAAGCCAGTCTGGGCGTATGATAAAGAAGATGAAGAGTTAACAGCTTCAGAAGGATACCTGTAATGGAGAAGGTGGGAAGATAGCCGTTACAAAATAAAGATAAGGTCACAATGTTGGCTCAAACATTTGCTAAAGCTCATAGCATTGAAAACTTAAGGCATTTCTTACAAGACGACAGCAAATTATGAATATATATGGAAATACTTGCAAGAAAAGCAAGATTTTAATAGTAATTAATGGACGATGAGTTTAATTATTTTGAATTAAAATCTGCTATTAATAATTGAAAGAATACAACACCAGGTAAAGATATGATAAGTTATTAAATCTTAAAGAAGCTACCAGCTAAAGCATTAGAAGCATGACTGTAATTGTATGATTATATGGATTGAGTGTATCTTCCTAAGCGATGGAAGACTGCAACTGCTACAATATTGCTTAATTTAATGATTAATGATGTTTTTTAATTAAAAAAACAAAACAAAATAAAAAACAGGAATATGATTATCACTTTATGCAGATGATGGAGCATTATGGAAAAGAGGACGCAATGCTAAAAATGTAGTTAAAGGCATACAGGAGTCAATTATAAAAGTGGAGGAGTGGTCCCTAGATTGGGGTTAAAATGTTCAGTTTCAGAAACAAATGTTATTTACTAAGAACAAGAAGATTGAACATTTAGATTTGAAGTTGATCAAACATTGTAAAGGGTACCTGTTTTTAAATACCTTGGATTATAGTTTGATGAAAAATTAACATGGAAACTACATATAAGTAAAATTGAATCAAAATGTATGATCATAAATCGCATGTGTATGGTTGCTAGTCACAATTGGGGATCTAGTCGTAGTGCATTGTTGTGCATGTATCAAGCATTGATTCATTCCGCTTTGGACTATAGATGCTTTGTATATGGGTCAGCAGCTAAAATACAATCCAGAGCATTAAGAATATGTTGTGGAGCAATTAAAAAATCTGTGGATGCAATTGGGGTAGAAATGGGAGATGCCGCTTGAACTCAGAAGGATAAAATCGGCAATGACAATATGGGGTGAATCAGTAAGCACTCATCTCACTGGTGAAGTACTGGAGGAGTGCTGGGAATATTGGTATGATGGAGCATGTAGTTTGGATGGAGGAGTAGAATATGGGTCAGTATGGCATGGATAATAAGATCTTCTGTCCTAATGTACCACTCACTGATGCCCCACTGTGGAGAGACCTGAACTGCTTTTGAGCTTACTAGACAAACCAAAGATGAACACATTAAAGAGGTTAGTGCTATTCTAAATTATACATTTTATTCAACATTACCATATATTACGGATGGATCTAAGGAACCTGTTAGTCAAAAGGAATTCCAAAATGTAAAAATATGAATTAGTCTGAAATCGCCTGATGATTTATCAGTATACACTGCACAGTTAACAGCTATAGGACTACAGTGGGTTGAACAAGTCAGACCAAATAAAGTAGTAATATGTTCAGATTCTTCTGTAATTAGTATCATGTGAGGTCAGACAGAGAAGATTTATTAATGGAAGTGTATCTATCTGTATACAGATTGAAAGAGGCTGGAGTAATGGTGTATTGTGGTTGGGTGCCAGCACATGTTGGGGTATCTGTAATGAAGCTGCTGATAAACTAGCACAAAAAGCTCTAGAGGTGGATGTTAAAGTGCTGTGGGGAAGAAGGAGGCAGAGTCGATTTTAAAGAAACAGTTAATCAAAAATGGCCAAATAGATGGGATAATTTAGTATTACAGACAGTAGAGAGGATAAATGGTCAGGGAAGGAAATAGAAAGAAGATGTGTAGCTGTCTAGATTAAGACTGGGACATACAGGGTTGAAATCAACACTGGCACTTATGGGTTTACACGAAAATGTGTGTATGTGGTGTATCTGAATGTATATCATGTGCTTTTTAGGTGTGGTAAAATAGTGTGTATCGTGATAAAATAATTAGTAACTTTGGGGAGGAAAGAATAAACAATGAAGATATTTGTAGGAAAAGGTTTAATGGATAGACAGGTATACAAAGGAGGAGGAGAATTATTCGGATTCAGATTGATGGGTTTAAAGCTATCGTTTGTTGATTTCAGCTCATATAGGAATAAAAGAAAATGAATTGGCAGATGAATGTGCTGCTTAGGAAGCCACAGGAAAATCAGATATAGACATGAAGTAAACTATAGTAAGACTGAGATGAAGTTTTTTAATCAAACAACTTGTGAAAATGAACAACGGGAGGAAGATGTCTTTATAACATCCAAAGAAGTGTGGGTAAAGGCAGAATAACAAGGAGAAACAGAAAGAATCCATTAGATTTGGTCACACAGCACTTAACAGTACCTTGAATAAACAAGACAACACCAGACAGAAAATGTGATGATTGTGATCAAGAGGGAACTGTGGAACATGTACTTATTAAATGTCCAGTCAATAATAGTGAAAGGAGATAATGGTTGGTCATTTGAAAAGAACTAAAATTACGTTTGACTTGACAGATATATTGCAAAGGAATCATATGATGAATGTATTAATTTGTTATGCTTTATCTGAAAATGACTGATTTAGATGAAAGAATTAGGTGTTAGGAGGTATTAGGAAAAGGTTTTGTGAACTTGGCTCACACTCCTAAATCAGGTGGCGGTAATGCTGTGTGTTTGTCTGGGATCCGCTGTGAAGAAGAAGAAGAAGAAGAGGCGGAGAAAGCGAATACGGAGGCCATTGCCAGTTTGTTTATTTGTTTTGCTTGGTTTTTATGCTTATTTCTATCCTGTATACAAGCAAATATCCTGATTCATACTCCATTCCAGTCGGTGGCGTTGCCAACCGCCAATAAACACGAAGAAGAAGAAGAAGAAGAAGAAGAAGAAGAAGAGTGTCAAATCGAAAATGAAAGGATAAAATTAAAAGATGAATTAAAAGAAATATGGCGTGAGCATATTAAATCTTAGAAATCTATTTAAAGTTGGAGATCAGAAAAATAAAGCATTGTTTATTTTTTTGAAAGAAACTGGTTTAATGCATATAATTTAACTGCTTGGGGTATTTATATTTAAAAAAATAGAAAAATATATATATATATTTTTTTTTTTTCTTTATTATTATTATTTTTCTTCCTCTCTCTCCCTCTGATAAGTACATTTCTGTGAGAGAATGGTAAGGTCAGTGGGACAGGGAAGCTAAAGGAAGACATCTGATGCCATTCAAAATAAAGTTGGTACATTGAAGAGAATATGATGAAAACAAGCTGAGGAAATAACCTGAGTAACATCACAGGAGAATAATCCAGAAGCCGCCATTAAACATCAGAGAAGAAGAAGAATACTTCCGCACATGCGCAGTAGTGATGAGTAGGGATGGGCGATACCTCTTATTTTATTTTCGATTCGATACGATATTTTCAAGCCCAGTATCGTCGATATCGATACCGATACCGATACCTGTAAACTAAAATTATCTTTTAAATTATTAAAAGAATATAAATCAGTAATTATACTCACTCAATGTTAGATTTTAAAGCCATGTTTTTTTTTAAACATTTCACAGGCCTTTTTTTGTTTACACTGTCAGAAATGAAATATACTAAAATTGTATTTTAGCCCTTTACTGGGGCAGTAACCTCACAGGTATCAAAGGAGCATATTAGTTCCATACAAGTATGCATGCTTTAAGGGTATAGATAATTTTACAAAGGTGCCCCTTTGAGGTACCTCAATGAAAAATAAACATTGGTGTTACATACAGTAAGTACTCAATGTATTATTATTATTATTACCATGGTAAATTTGTGGTTACTACAGTTTTACTACAAATACTGTGGTAAACTGTGGTTACTGTAATAAAACCATGGTTCATTGTTTTTTAAAGGCTGCCAGGCTGCTGTACTCCTAAAGGTGAAACTTTAGCATATTTTTTTCTGACAGATTTATTAACAGCATTTACAGAACATAACAGAAACCATTTGAACTTTTAACAACAGTTTAAATTTGCTTACACAAACTAGCCTATTTAAAATAAATATTACATGTACACAAAAGTTTGGGTTAGTAAGATTTTGTAATGTTTTTTAAATAAGTCTCATGCTCACCAAGGTTGCACCCATTTGAACAAAAATACAGTAAAACAGCAATATTGTGAAATATAACCATTAAAATAACTATTTTCTATTTTAATATAGGCCTATTTTAAAAATGTAATTTAAAATGCATCTGTGATCAAAGCTGAATTTCTCGCATCATTATTCCAGTCTTCAATGTCACATAATCCTTCAGAAATAAATAATTTGCTGTTCAGGAAACATTTCTGATTATTATTGCTGCTTCATATTTGTGTAGAAATCGTGATGCATTTTCAGAATGTAGTAATAATGATATGTAATGCAGGCGCGGAGCTTGTGGGCGGGCTGGACGGGCCTGGGCCCGCCACCATTGACAGCTGGCCCGCCCAATCAGAAATAAAAAAATAAAATAAAATACTACTCTGTATTGTTAAACATGGATACTCTTTATGTGGTGTATTTCATCTATAACATGTTATGTTAAAAACCGTTAAAATTATAAGTAAGCCTGATAACTTTAAAATTTAAGTGTGTTGGTGACGTGTTTCATTGGTCAATGCAACATCAACGTAGCACGCTCTATTGTAATCTGGCGCGAACCATCTATGACGCGAACAACCAAACGGTTAAACGTTCGCTAGAAGTGTACGGTATGGGGGGGGGGTTATATATTATAGAAATCGCAATTGCGTTCCCGAGCCGTCTTTTTTTTCCCCTTCTCCCAAATCAGATTATACTGTTTCAGCTATAAATCGTCAGTTTTGTATGTAATGGCAAGTGATAATATTTCGTTTTGGTTTTTTATAAAGTTAATTTAGAAAAACGTTTGGAGCATTTTTTTTGTTCGTTAAATACGTTTTTTCTTTCTTAAAGTAACGACCAAGCGGCAGCAGACAGTGAGCTGATCATAGCCATGTTTGATCAATTTAGCCTTCTCAAATCATCACAACTTGCCTAAAATAAAATCTATAGATATACTAAAACAGTTCAAGCATATAACAATGTTTTAACGTTAAACCTGATAAATGTGCGCTGCATCAGTAGTTTGTGCGGAGAGTGACATGGAGGCACCAGTGCAATCAATTGCATTTTATTCAATTGAAACAACTTACAGTAATTTTTGCTCATAAAAGTAAGAGTAATACATCATTCGGAACTGTAAAGGGTCTGCTTTACAAAGCTTTTTATAAAATATCAGGGCTCTAGACTCATTCTTCCCACTTTCTCAGTTGGTCATCAAGCACATCATTTGCAAATTCTTTTTTTTTCCCATCGTGGGCCCTTAGAATCGTCCTAACTTTCCCCCCCCCCTTACGGCGCCCCTGTCTGTGTGAGGCATACACTGAGTTTCGTTAAGTTAGGATGAGATGCGCTCCAGTTAACCTGCAGTGCAACTGACCGAGCGGGCGCCTCCATGATTATATTGTCTGGTATATTTGCTTCTTATTCATTAAATCCAGGCAATTGGTTGATGAAAAAATTATTAAAATAAAGATACAATTTATACAAAACGAAATACACTTTAACCCTCTGGTTGTGTTCGGACTCCTGTCACTCTTGTTGTGTTCCCGGTCAAAATGACCGGACTCCAAACAACTGCTTATAAATCTGTCATTATGCTATATTATCACTAAAATATTGGATTCATTCTTTTTGTCAACTGTTTTCTTTCATTTAGGACTTGTTTTGTGTTTCTATTTGCATCTGATTAATCGTAGGCCTCATTTATCCGAAAGTAGGCTCCTCGTTTTTGAGTGAAAAAATGTTTTTTTATGAATAATTTTCACAATATTAAACAAAAAATTATTAAAATGTGCACTGTTTCTCACACTAGTGTACTTTAATGATTAATCAGGAAGTTTGCTTTTAAATGCTTTTATTTTGTACAAAATTGCAAAAAAAGTCACACTTGTGGTGTTCCCGGTCAAAAATGGACGGACTCGATATCAATTGCTTATAAATCTGTCATTATGCTATATTATCACCAAATATTGGATTCAATCTTTTCGTCAACTTGTTTTCTTTCATTTAGGACTGGTTTTGTGTTTTATTTGCATCCGTTTAATCGTAGGCCTCATTTATCCGAAAGTAGGCACCTCCTTTTTTGAGTGAAAAAATTATTTTTTATGAATAATTTTCACAATATGAGATAAAAAATTATGAAAATTTGCACTGTTTCTCACATAGTGTACTTTAATGATTAATCAGGAAGTTTGCTTTTAAATGCTTTTATTTTGTACAAAATTGCAAAAAAGTCACACTTGTGGTGTTCCGGTCAAAAATGACCGGACTCCGATCAATTGCTTATAAATCTGTCATTATGCTATATTATCACCAAATATTGGATTCAATCTTTTGTCAACTTGTTTTCTTTCATTTAGGACTGGTTTTGTGTTTCTATTTGCATCCGTTTATCGTAGGCCTCATTTATCCGAAAGTAGGCACCTCCTTTTTTGAGTGAAAAAAATCATTTTTATGAATAATTTTCACAATATGAGAAAAAAAATAAAATGACACTATGCACTGTAACTCACACAAGAGTACTATGCATGATAATCAGGCTTATATGCTTTTAAAAGCATTTATTATAGAACACAATCGTAGGCAATCAAGTCACACTTTGTGGAGTTCCCGGACTCAAAAATGACCTGACACCGATCAATGCATAAATCTGTCATTATGCTATATTATCACCAAATATTGGATTCAATCTTTTCGTCAACTTGTTTTTTTCATTTAGGACTGGTTTTGTGTATTCTATTTGCATCCGTTTAATCGTAGGCCTCATTTATCCGAAAGTAGGCACCTCCTTTTTTGAGTGAAAAAATCATTTTTTTATGAATAATTTTCACAATATGAGATAAAAAATTATGAAAATTGGCACTGTTTCTCACACTAGTGTGCTTTAATGTTTAATCAAGAAGTTTGCTTTTAAATGCTTTTATTTTGTACAAAATTGCACAAAGTCACACTTGTCAAAAATGGCCGGCCATTGAAAGTGAATGGGGAAGAATGAAAGTAAGAGAAACAACTAGTGTTCAGGAGAATGTTGTGCTTGCAAACATAAAGGCCTTGGACCTGTGCGTGTGTGGATGCATGTATACTCACGCTATCACACTCACCACACATCTATGCATACAAACTATTGTGAGAAAATTACCAACGCTATTCTCGCGGCTAATTCGTACGATTTTACGAGGAGGCTAATTACGTTCGAATATTCGTATGACCTCACTCGTACGATTTAGTAAGATTTGTTATCTACGTAAAACCCACTGACGGAGTAGGTTTAGCGGCGGGGTTAGGTGTATTGGTCAGTCGTACTAATTCATACGAATTGGCACTCGTAAAATATTGTACGATTTAGCAACAAATCGTATGAATTCCTACGAATTAGCCA
>JAPDDO010000340.1:0-100043 GCA_027422415.1 Schizothorax lantsangensis
AGTTAATGGAGCGCGTGCACATGAATGTGTGACATCAGTAATGAGCAGCAATCACATGCCTTGAAACTGTGATTCGCTTCTCGTGAGAGAGTCAGTGCGATTCACTACCAAAGATTAAAAGATTGAACAATATGAAGATTTAAACACATTTACACTGCAAGATGAAACGATTATATCATGAAAGAGGACATAAGTGCAAGTAAAAGTTGTAAAGTTTATAATATTTATAGATGTAACAACACTTAAAAATCTAAACTCATATGTAGTCCTGTTTACAGCTATTGATTCTAAAACGTATATTGCATATTTCTATATGTTTATATTAATTTAAAATAAAAGCTTAATAAATACTATTAAACTAACTGGTTTATGTATGGATTAAAGTATAGTAATTATATAAATAATAAAACTGAAAAACAAACTTCTCTGACTGAATCACACAAAGCAAGGAGAGCTCCTTTCATGACACTGAAGTTGTTGGTCAGTTTCATATAATACTACAGAAGATAATGGTCATTTAATAAGAGTAGAATATGTTAATTTTCTATAATAAAACTTACATTTTGCACGTTACTGTTGTTAATAAAAGTATTTTAGAAGTATAAAAAAATGTTGTGCTTCCTAACTCAAGCTCAGTGCTTTACTATCAAATGTGCATTAAAAACCAATAAATAAATGTGTAATATTACTAGTAACTACACTTAATAATGCAAACTATTAATAATTTTATGATTTTGGGCCATTCAAAACCTTTATAAAGTCCTCCTTCCTCTTTAAATTGTCTTCTAATGTCTGACACAACACATGCAGGTAAGGGCTGCTCAGAACACCTTACCTGTATGCTGTCAATATTGATTGTGTTATACCAATGGCATCAAAAATTGTGGCTTACAGGTAGTTGTGACCTACCTAAATATAGGCAACTTGTAATTGAAAAAACAAAATGATTCAGATGGTTTTCAAATCTTTAATATACTATTTATACATACAAGTATTTAGCTCAGAGTAATAAATGATCTCTGCCCTAAACACACTCATGTCTGCTGGCCTGGAGAGGTCTATGCTCCTGTCTGAAGAGCATATAGGCTATCTGTAGCACATACGGGTTCAGACAGCAAGCCTCAAAGCCTGGGTGCAGAGTCAGACACTGCACATCAAGTGTGGGGGTCACATTCTCCACTAAAGCTCAGTGTGCATCCAACTCCCTGCAGCACTCACTTTCCTCAGCTGTGACCATAGCCTCGCATTTACCACACAAACACATAATGAAACAAAAATGTGTTTATCTCTCTCCTGCGGTGCTAAGAAACCGATATATCACGTAACGTTAGTGTGACACGCCTGATCAACGCTTATACTTACCAGTAACAGAAACTAATCAGTACTCATAGATGACCAATACTAGCTTTGCTATTGCCTGATTACATATCGTTATACGTGTGTATATCTGTAAGCTAACACTGGTCTCTCACCAAGACACCTGCCCTGTTCTCCTCACATCAACTCAATTTGTCCTCCTCTGACGTTGTTCGGTCTAATCCTGACCTGTCTCTGCTCTCTTGGCTGAATAGCAGGCTCATAATTTTATCTGTGGTCCGTCATACGAGTGTAAATAAACATTTAAAACTTCCTCAGCATCCGAAATGTCATTGCGATCCATTGTTTTCCTAAAATGGACCGCTCTCCCTCTCGTTACGTCACTTCCGGTTTTAAAGGTTTTCAGATGCGGAAATAAAATGATCTTACAAAAACGACTCCAGAAGCCTTAATAGCGGATTTTAAAGAGAATCTAGTTCCTGCTTTATTTTTTATACATCAACTCACTGGGGTCTCTAACCTGGAATATGCCCTTTAATCATCAAGGATGATTGCACATGTTGGAAGTCCAGCCACAAGAGCAGCCCAGAAATGACGAGTGCCTGGACGAGAAGCTGTGTTGCATGCTCTGTTAGGAAGAGTCTGATCTTCCTGATGAACCTGCAGTGTTGTGCTGTATGATCTTTAAAACCCAGGATCACCCCGAGATTCCTGGCCGAACACGATACTGTAAATGCACTTAACAGCATTAATGTTACATCATACTGCAGGCTCGGAATTAATCAATTAATACTTGAACTACAGTTTATTAGAAATATTCAAGTCTCTGTAGTTGTTGCCTGGATGAGAAGCTGCTGTAATTCTTGAATCCAGAGTTAACTGTAGTATTAATAAGATCAGACTACACTTATTCTCCTCATTACCATGGCTTTATGGTTTCCACAACAAGACTAATCATAATAATAGATTATAGTGTTTGTAATGAAAAATATATTAAATATTTGAAACTAAAACAATGTCTATAAAAGTGACTTACTTCCTTTATAGTACCCCAGTATTTAATATGTATAGCTTATAAGACCAGTGACATTAATAATAAATACCATAATGCCATATTTCTGCAGTGTTGGTAAGTAACTGTATAGCTTATATATATTATATATATATATACCTTGTATACTCGTATACCTTTTGTTCTTTAATATTTTTAGCTTTATTTTTTGTTTTTCATTTAAATGTTAAGTTTTGAAATTTTGTTGTATGCATTTGTCATTTTTATTTAATTTCTTTATTTTTAAAATGTAGTATTTATAAAGTTTTATCTTTTAGTTTTGGATCTGTTTTTAGTTGTTTTTATACTTCAATTGCTTGCTTCTGTTGTCCTCATTTGTAAGTCGCTTTGGATAAAAGCATCTGCTAAATGACTAAATAAAATAAAACTGTATGGTGAGTAGAAACTAAGATTTTGGGGGGAACGTTATTAAGGGCTTTGGGAATCTGTGATTCATTCCTTGAGTTAATCATTTATCTTATCATTTTTAATATGTTTCTGTGTATTTCTATAATGGTGTGGACAAGACTTTTATTTTGGTTTGACGTCATGACGTCACAAGGCTGCGCTCCGTGCGTCTGTGACTCTCGGCTGAAGAGAGGTTTGTGTTTTTAATCATCTCAAGAGTTTAAATGATTACAACCAGTTTATTTGATAGAAAACTGTGAAATTAACAAACTATTATTGAATATAACGCCGTTATACTTTACCTAACGTTAAAAACATTACTTTGTGTAAGTTAAGCGCATCTGTGGACGAGTAACAGTAAAGTTGTGTCGAGAATCACTTGATAGTAAACATGAACTCGCTCCCTAACAAGTAGTGATGGAGAAACAGCTCTTTAACAGTAAACGTGAACTCGCTCCCTAACAAGTAGTGATGAGAAACAGCTCTTTAACAGTAAACATGAACTCGCTCCCTAACAAGTAGTGATGAGAAACAGCTCTTTAACAGTAAACGTGAACTCGCTCCCTAACAAGTAGTGATGAGAAACAGCTCTTTAACAGTAAACGTGAACTCGCTCCCTAACAAGTAGTGATGAGAAACAGCTCTTTTAACAGTAAACGTGAACTCGCTC
The DNA here is from genome assembly GCA_027422415.1 of Schizothorax lantsangensis. NCBI lineage: Eukaryota > Metazoa > Chordata > Actinopteri > Cypriniformes > Cyprinidae > Schizothorax > Schizothorax lantsangensis. Next base: position 3,447 of record JAPDDO010000340.1, read on the forward strand.
CCTAACAAGCAGTGATGAGAAACAGCTGTTTAACAGTAAACGTGAACTCGCTCCCTAACAAGTAGTGATGAGAAACAGCTCTTTAACAGTAAACGTGAACTCGCTCCCTAACAAGTAGTGATGGAGAAACAGCTCTTTAACAGTAAACGTGAACTCGCTCCCTAACAAGTAGTGATGAGAAACAGCTCTTTAACAGTAAACGTGAACTCGCTCCCTAACAAGTAGTGATGAGAAACAGCTCTTTAACAGTAAACGTGAACTCGCTCCCTAACAAGTAGTGATGAGAAACAGCTCTTTAACAGTAAACGTGAACTCGCTCCCTAACAAGTAGTGATGGAGAAACAGCTCTTTAACAGTAAACGTGAACTCGCTCCCTAACAAGTAGTGATGGAGAAACAGCTCTTTAACAGTAAACGTGAACTCGCTCCCTAACAAGTAGTGATGGAGAAACAGCTCTTTAACAGTAAACGTGAACTCGCTCCCTAACAAGTAGTGATGGAGAAACAGCTCTTTAACAGTAAACGTGAACTCGCTCCCTAACAAGTAGTGATGGAGAAACAGCTCTTTAACAGTAAACGTGAACTCGCTCCCTAACAAGTAGTGATGAAAACAGCTCTTTATCAGTAAACGTGAACTCGCTCCCTAACAAGTAGTGATGGAGAAACAGCTCTTTAACAGTAAACGTGAACTCGCTCCCTAACAAGTAGTGATGAGAAACAGCTCTTTAACAGTAAACGTGAACTCGCTCCCTAACAAGTAGTGATGGAGAAACAGCTCTTTAACAGTAAACGTGAACTCGCTCCCTAACAAGTAGTGATGAGAAACAGCTCTTTAACAGTAAACGTGAACTCGCTCCCTAACAAGTAGTGATGAGAAACAGCTCTTTAACAGTAAACGTGAACTCGCTCCCTAACAAGTAGTGATGAGAAACAGCTCTTTAACAGTAAACGTGAACTCGCTCCCTAACAAGTAGTGATGGAGAAACAGCTCTTTAACAGTAAACGTGAACTCGCTCCCTAACAAGTAGTGATGGAGAAACAGCTCTTTAACAGTAAACGTGAACTCGCTCCCTAACAAGTAGTGATGAGAAACAGCTCTTTAACAGTAAACGTGAACTCGCTCCCTAACAAGTAGTGATGAGAAACAGCTCTTTAACAGTAAACGTGAACTCGCTCCCTAACAAGTAGTGATGAAAAACAGCTCTTTTAACAGTAAACGTGAACTCGCTCCCTAACAAGCAGTGATGAGAAACAGCTGTTTAACAGTAAACGTGAACTCGCTCCCTAACAAGCAGTGATGAGAAACAGCTCTTTAACAGTAAACGTGAACTCGCTCCCTAACAAGTAGTGATGAGAAACAGCTCTTTATCAGTAAACGTGAACTCGCTCCCTAACAAGTAGTGATGGAGAAACAGCTCTTTAACAGTAAACGTGAACTCGCTCCCTAACAAGTAGTGATGAGAAACAGCTCTTTAACAGTAAACGTGAACTCGCTCCCTAACAAGTAGTGATGGAGAAACAGCTCTTTAACAGTAAACGTGAACTCGCTCCCTAACAAGTAGTGATGAGAAACAGCTCTTTAACAGTAAACGTGAACTCGCTCCCTAACAAGTAGTGATGAGAAACAGCTCTTTAACAGTAAACGTGAACTCGCTCCCTAACAAGTAGTGATGAGAAACAGCTCTTTAACAGTAAACGTGAACTCGCTCCCTAACAAGTAGTGATGGAGAAACAGCTCTTTAACAGTAAACGTGAACTCGCTCCCTAACAAGTAGCGATGGAGAAACAGCTCTTTAACAGTAAACGTGAACTCGCTCCCTAACAAGTAGTGATGGAGAAACAGCTCTTTAACAGTAAACGTGAACTCGCTCCCTAACAAGTAGTGATGGAGAAACAGCTCTTTAACAGTAAACGTGAACTCGCTCCCTAACAAGTAGTGATGAGAAAACAGCTCTTTATCAGTAAACGTGAACTCGCTCCCTAACAAGTAGTGATGGAGAAACAGCTCTTTAACAGTAAACGTGAACTCGCTCCCTAACAAGTAGTGATGAGAAACAGCTCTTTAACAGTAAACGTGAACTCGCTCCCTAACAAGTAGTGATGGAGAAACAGCTCTTTAACAGTAAACGTGAACTCGCTCCCTAACAAGTAGTGATGAGAAACAGCTCTTTAACAGTAAACGTGAACTCGCTCCCTAACAAGTAGTGATGAGAAACAGCTCTTTAACAGTAAACGTGAACTCGCTCCCTAACAAGTAGTGATGGAGAAACAGCTCTTTAACAGTAAACGTGAACTCGCTCCCTAACAAGTAGTGATGGAGAAACAGCTCTTTAACAGTAAACGTGAACTCGCTCCCTAACAAGTAGTGATGGAGAAACAGCTCTTTAACAGTAAATGTGAACTCGCTCCCTAACAAGTAGTGATGGAGAAACAGCTCTTTAACAGTAAACGTGAACTCGCTCCCTAACAAGTAGTGATGGAGAAACAGCTCTTTAACAGTAAACGTGAACTCGCTCCCTAACAAGTAGTGATGGAGAAACAGCTCTTTAACAGTAAACGTGAACTCGCTCCCTAACAAGTAGTGATGGAGAAACAGCTCTTTAACAGTATTTTGCAGCTAAATGCTTCTGTTTCGATTGAATCAGCGCTGAACAACACAAACGTGTAGAAAACAAACCCTGCAAGAATTTATATGATCATACAATAACTTATAAATCATGTGTTATTATATATAACTTGTGTTCTTTGGTTTTGTGAAGCTTGTTTTGAGCGGTTTTGCTCTGATTACTTGTCTAAGGAGATTTAGTTTTGATGTGTTTTTCTTTGTTAATTATTCTCATCTTAATCATGACAGAAACATGGCGTTTATTAAAGAAGAGACTCAAGACTTCAGGATTGAAGAAGTTTTCAGTCTCAAACAAGAAGATTTCGAGGAACAAACAGGTTGGTTTTCATTTTCAATGCATTTGATTCTTATTAAAATTAGCATGAGATTGTGTGTGTGATCCTCAGTCATTTAGTGTGTGATCTTCAGTCATTTAGTGTGTGATCCTCAGTCATTTAGTGTGTGATCCTCAGTCATTTAGTGTGTGATCTTCAGTCATTTAGTGTGTGATCCTCAGTCATTTAGTGTGTGATCCTCAGTCATTTAGTGTGTGATCTTCAGTCATTTAGTGTGTGATCCTCAGTCATTTAGTGTGTGATCCTCAGTCATTTAGTGTGTGATCCTCAGTCATTTAGAGTCTGATCCTCAGTCATTTAGTGTGTGATCCTCAGTCATTTAGTGTGTGATCCTCAGTCATTTAGTGTGTGATCCTCAGTCATTTAGTGTGTGATCCTCAGTCATTTAGTGTCTGATCCTCAGTCATTTAGTGTGTGATCCTCAGTCATTTAGTGTCTGATCCTCAGTCATTTAGTGTGCGATCTTCAGTCATTTAGTGTGTGATCCTCAGTCATTTAGTGTGTGATCCTCAGTCATTTAGTGTGTGATCCTCAGTCATTTAGTGTGTGATCTTCAGTCATTTAGTGTGTGATCCTCAGTCATTTAGTGTGTGATCCTCAGTCATTTAGTGTGTGATCTTCAGTCATTTAGTGTGTGATCCTCAGTCATTTAGTGTGTGATCCTCAGTCATTTAGTGTGTGATCCTCAGTCATTTAGTGTGTGATCTTCAGTCATTTAGTGTGTGATCTTCAGTCATTTAGTGTGTGATCCTCAGTCATTTAGTGTGTGATCTTCAGTCATTTAGTGTGTGATCTTCAGTCATTTAGTGTGTGATCCTCAGTCATTTAGTGTGTGATCCTCAGTCATTTAGTGTGTGATCTTCAGTCATTTAGTGTGCGATCCTCAGTCATTTAGTGTGCGATCTTCAGTCATTTAGTAGTCATTTAGTGTGTGATCTTCAGTCATTTAGTGTGTGATCCTCAGTCATTTAGTGTGTGTGATCTTCAGTCATTTAGTGTGTGATCCTCAGTCATTTAGTGTGTGATCCTCAGTCATTTAGTGTGTGATCCTCAGTCATTTAGTGTGTGATCCTCAGTCATTTAGTGTGTGATCCTCAGTCATTTAGTGTGTGATCCTCAGTCATTTAGTGTGTGATCCTCAGTCATTTAGTGTGTGTGATCTTCAGTCATTTAGTGTGTGATCCTCAGTCATTTAGTGTGTGATCCTCAGTCATTTAGTGTGTGATCCTCAGTCATTTAGTGTGTGATCCTCAGTCATTTAGTGTGTGATCTTCAGTCATTTAGTGTGTGATCCTCAGTCATTTAGTGTGTGATCCTCAGTCATTTAGTGTGTGATCCTCAGTCATTTAGTGTGTGATCGTCAGTCATTTAGTGTGTGATCCTCAGTCATTTAGTGTGATCCTCAGTCATTTAGTGTGTGATCCTCAGTCATTTAGTGTGATCCTCAGTCATTTAGTGTGCGATCTTCAGTCATTTAGTGTGCGATCCTCAGTCATTTAGTGTGTGATCCTCAGTCATTTAGTGTGTGATCCTCAGTCATTTAGTGTGTGATCCTCAGTCATTTAGTGTGTGATCCTCAGTCATTTAGTGTGTGATCCTCAGTCATTTAGTGTGTGATCCTCAGTCATTTAGTGTCTGATCCTCAGTCATTTAGTGTCTCATCCTCAGTCATTTAGTGTCTGATCCTCAGTCATTTAGTGTGTGATCCTCAGTCATTTAGTGCATGATGCAAAAAAGAGTAATTCCTGTCCACAAAATTTAAATCACAAATAATACTGATGAAAAAGAACGGGTTGAATGTTGAACACTTTCGGTACCATATAACTATAAACTATGATAAAAGTTAATCAGCATGCATCGATTAATCAAATGTTAATAAATAAATTAGGGCTGTCAATCGATTAAAAAAATTAATCGTTATTAATCGCATGATTGTCCTGAGTTAAAAATATTTTTAAAATACCATTCACTAAAGCATACTATAGCAGTGATTCATATTTCAGCCACAGAAATTAGATAAATTATTTTTAAATTAATACAGTTATTGCTATTATTGGTCGCACCACATGATGAGTGGTCGCTCCAAATGACACAAAGACCTTATATCATTAAAAATCTATTTAAATAAACATGTGAAAAGTTCAGCATATGGCATTCACTGCAGTCACTTTTTTAGAGCCAGTTATTTCTAAACTTTGCCCAACCTTGGCTGCTCAATTGACCCTTCGCCGGGAGTTTGATTAACAGTCAATCTGAGCAATCATAATGCTAAATCTGCCATTTTTGTCCTACAAACAAACCAGACAGGACAGTAGATTAACGTTGGTGGACTTGAACTTGGAAAATAGTGTTTATTGACATCTTTTCACAGTTGAAACAAGATACCTTCTGATGTTCATTCAGGTTTATTTTGTGCTATAACTAGTAAGAGATGATCGGTCACATGCCGCTTGAACTGAGGTGCTACAGCAATCTGTCATGACACATTAAAGAGCCACAAAACAGTATTTGTTGTTTGAATTTCTTTACAAAATTATAAGATTTGAACTCTGAGACTTTGTTTATTACCGAAAGTAACCTGCTCTATCTTGTATGTCGGCATGTTTTCAGTGTCTTCTTTGCTCCGTGATGTATTTTTTCACTGCATGAGAACATGATGTTTGGCATAAAAGTGCCATAGTTTGTCGGATGGTTTGTCTGACGTAGCAACAGTAACTAAGGGCGGGTCTTTGCTAAGAGTCAATTTAGAGTTGCTGGCTCAGGTTCTGAGATGAAATCATAAACATCTTTCTTACAGCAAAAAATTACATCGGGGGTTTGTGCTTGACTGCAGGGTCAGAATTAACATGCTACCTATGGTGAGCATTTATTTTACTTTGGTTGGCAATGAAATCTGGTAAAATAGATTAAAATAGTTATTAATAAATATATAATAAATTACTAATAAATGAATAATTACCAAACTAAAATTAGATGCTCTAAATTCTTATTTTTTGCATTTTTTCTCATATTGTACAAATATTACACACAAACCGCTCAAAATGACCCAAACGGCATAAAAATCTATTCCAAATGATATTAAAATAAAGTAGTTTGTGTATATAAACCATTAATTGAATATAAAAGCACAGAAACTGAATCTGGGACATATATCTATAATGGAAAACACTGCAGCGGTCGCACCACATGATATTTTCAAATTCAGTCAAAATTTACAAGCACAGAATTAGCCACCTAAACAAAACAAGCTAGCTTCCCATTAAAGGTCACTATGAAAGTTATAATAAAAAAAATGCTTGTAGAAATAACTTAATATTCATTGTTTTTTTGAGGTCATACCACATGATATCCAAATGTGGTAACTACATACCAGCCAATAAAAAGGTTATTTTTTTCCAAATTTGAAAGAAAGTTACAAACCTGCTTGATGCTTCTATGGGTCCTTGGCAAATTGTTATATGATGCAACGTCCTATCTTTGAATGGATTTCAACATAACAGTACCAAAATGGTAGTTTCTTGATGGTCGCACCACATGATATTTCATAAAATGGAGATCATCGGACAAAGTTTGTTTGAATATTATGATAGAAATATAAATACAAATGCTTTGCAATTTTATACAGGATTACAAAACACTTTGGAAATCATGCCAGATAGTGCAGAAAATTAATCAGAATAAATTTAGGATAATTTCAAAGATGTTTCCAAAACAACAGTTATGGCCGGACGGTCGCACCACATGATGTTTTGACACTTTGAATAACTACACTATGAAAAATTACAAGTAACTAATGTTTTTTGAAAAATTAAAGTTGGTACATATGTGGGAGAGGTACTTTTTACATATGGCATATTTTTTAAGCATTTTGTAATGAATTTTATCCCTTTTACATTGTTTAATTTAGCTCTTTTGTTTAAGCTTTGTTTTAGCTTTAGGGAATCTTACGATTTGATATTGATGATCAATTGATATTAATCAACACGTCCAACTTATACCTTATTTAACAATCATCCAGCGAGTTGTTAGATTTCAGTATATCTGATAAATTCTGTTTATTCTCGTGGCCACGATATAATAATACAGAATTATTTAAATAACCTTATGACAGTTATGAGCATATAGGTAACGTTATCTGAGCTCAGTTTGATTTGAATATTTCACACAGAACACTTCTCTATAAATCAAACAAGAGTTTATTTGCTATCTTACTAAAATACATGAACTAAGCTAAATAACATAAAACAAAATACATACATACACACACGCACAGGCAATGAATTTAATTGAGAATGATTACAATCTAGCACTGTTCTATTTCCACACGATTTTACTCGTGTCGATCATCAAATGGAGAACTCTCTTAATTTTACTTTAGAGATAGATACCACCAGTTCAGCAGAATAGAGATTTTGTTTGATTACTTGCTTTTAAGTTGAAATGACGCTGATCTGCCGTTTCGTTTCCTGGCTGGAAGCTCCGCGTGTCGTTGCGTGACGTCACTCTTGGGGATGTCCTTCTGTTGGTTTGACTGCTCGGTGTTGTTTGATGCTTGAAGGAAGTCTGTTTCGATTTCTTATGGCTTTAGATGTTGAAGTTCCTTTTGCGTAGCTTCAGACTTTCTTCAGAGATTTAACTAGATGTTGGTTCAATGTTCAAACTCGGCCAGGTGTTAAAGGCTGTGAGCTTTTGTTGGAGTAGCTCCAAGTTTCAAAGAAGCGTGCGATTTCCAAGCAGAGCAGAGAGAGTGGGAGAGAGCGGGGATCCGCTTTTTAGAGGGACTGACGTCAGGGCGTCCACCAGCGCTCTTCCAATGAAAGGGTTCCTGTAGACGAAGCTCCACCTACACGGCTCATTTTCCATGCGTAAATCCTCTCGTCTAGTTGCTTTAGTCTCATGAGGAAAATATCTTAGCACATTCTGTATGCATTGTAATCATACATTATTATAATAGAAAAGTTAACTTTCATTTACACCAACTTGTTGCATTTATCGTGGCCGTTAAAATGAAACCAAATTCAGCATATTTCCTACACGTTAATAGTTTTCCTGCTAAGACACACAAAATGGTTCAAATTAAAGATTAAAACAACACATCGTGCATATGATGCTATAAGTGTAGTACTCACTTTACAGGAGAAAATTATACCTCCAAAGATTATAAAAACATACCATTGATTACAATGACACAGTCAGCTTACTTTCATTTCATAAAATGCAGCCTGACTATATATATTGTAAATATAATGTATATATTGCTTTTGATATATTTAGCTTGAAAAGCAGTAGTGATTACTATCAATTGTCTTTTTGGAACACTTTATAAAAGTCTTTGAGTCCTTTTAGCAAAGTCAATAAACAGAAACAAGCTGTGGAATGTGGGAGAAACGGGAGGTCAGGAAAGTCACTGTCCAGGTAATAAGAATGTCTTGTTTGTGGAGATCTGGTCTTTCTTAGCTTGGACGTCTGTCGTAAAACGTCTTTTCTTGTTGATAAAAATCATTGAATTATGCGTTAACGATCAGAGGATTCATAAAGTTTGTCGTTTTGACCATTGCCAGATGTTTACCTCAAAGCTCTCCTATTTTTAGAGGTTTCATTACGATGATAACCCAAAGGCATGGCAGGAAATTGGCCAGCCAGTTGGGTGAGGTGCTCTTCCTCTGTCAATTTTATGACTTGCAGATAGAGACGAAAGTTTCTTTAAGCCGGAGGAATTTTGTGGTTGCACTTAGTGTGTGTGTGTGTGTTCTTTCCTCCACAAAGGCATTACACATCCCCCTTTTGCTCGGTGAGGTTCCCATTGCGAACGGCGGCGGGCACTGGAACAAGAAGCAGGGAGAACAGGCACACACAAGATACAAACAACATCTCCATCACTGACTGAATCCTGGTGTAGTTTAATTTGGGAAAGAACAGGTTAGGGACTTGAGAAGATGAAGGGGTGCATTCTTTAGGATTACTGGCAATTGAGTCATTCCGATTGGTTTAATTGTCAGGGGTTCGACGAGGCGGTATAGGCGTGATCTCAAGCAGGTTGGTTGAGTTCTCAGGTTCGGGTTCTTGGTCGGTTTTATCACGTCGGAAAATGCGTGGGACGCCTGACGTGCATTTGTTGAAAGACTCTTGAACGGTGTTCACTCGCTTGTGTAGGAGGAAGGCCAGTGTCAATGTCACAACGTACCCTACAATAGTAGAGATGCAAAGCGCTGTGTCAGCGGCAGACCAAGACCGAATAATAGGTGCGCCAGCGGGCGGAAGGCGAGCGATAGCTTCTAAAGCTGTATCAACAGGAGTCAAGTCAATAAGTTGCGTTCCTTCCTCCTTGATCCTTTCTTCCAGTTCTGGATCGAGGATGAAGGAGTGCTGTTTGAAGAAGGGTGAGATTTCGATTTCAGCCTGATACTGTCGTCGGTAAGGTGATACGATGCTAACTCGTCGATATGGAGGATCGAGCCCTTAGAGACAGTGATCCATAAAGTTTGGTTGGGCAAGGTAATGCGTGTGGCTGTGTCGTGTTGATCGTATGTGAGGGTAGCTGTTTGTGCCGGGGTGTTGGCCAGCCATCGGTTTCCGATGATTTCGGCCTGCGTTACCTCGACTTGAGAACGTGGTGTAACTTCGGTGTGGCAGCTAATGTCGGGTCTAATGGTTTCTAGGCCGCAGATGCCCTCAGTATTAGCGCGTACGAAATGTTTACTCGGGCAAAGGAAGTGAATGTCCTTCGTGCGCGTACACATCCTTAGGTTTGGGGCCAAGTACAACTGCTCATTGTTATCGTGATACGCAACGACTTCAGGAGTGTGGATTTTGACATAGGTGTTCCCTTGCCAAAATCCCACATTCACAACGTCTTTGAGCCGGTAAATGTTATTTGAGACGCTAATGGGCAAACTGAGGAGAAAGGCCAAGTCGCCTGCTTCCGGGTCTACGTACAAGGGAATAGCGCTACCCAGGGAAAAGGCGAGATGGGTTTGGATGGGACTAGCAGGGCCCGTGGTGGCCGAAGTTAGGATGTTTTGGACAAGGTCTAAGAGGTATCAAGTAGTGTGCAATCCTACCCATGGCTAAGTTATCAATCGAGGACTTACTTCACGTAGCATGTCGGTCATGATTTGGCGGGTCGCCTCGATCGGTTGATAACGGTTCTCACAACGAGTTACAACGACTTTATTGAAGGGAGTCAATCTTAATTTTGGGACCTGGATTTAAATAATTGGTAAAGGGAGTTCCCTGACGAGGGGACTAGAGGGGAGAGGAAATTATAGTGAGAGAGGAAGAAGAGAAAAAAAAAAAAAAAACAACAAAGAGAGACACAGGTGAAAGAAACAACAAAACGAGAAACGGCGGCACAAGGACACCGAATGAGGTTAGGCAGCAAACGAGTGTCACATGTGTGAAGTAACTCCTCTCTACTAGAGGTTGACTCTAGAAGTGCAGCTGAGGAGAGAGTGTAAGCGTTGCGTTTCAACAAGGTCGCTATATGTTTTCCTAACAACAGAAATGATGTTAGTGTGGTGTAGAGCATATGATTGTCGGTCTGTGTCAGTGGGCTTGATCTTCCCCCTTTTCCGGTCGGCTGGAGCTCTGGTGCCTCTTTATCTGGTTTTGATGGACTCATCGAAGGACTGGCTCGCTGCGCCCTTGTCCGATTTTGATTCGGTAGGCGACGGGTGAGAGCTTGTCTACAATCGCGTGGGGTCCTGTCCAGTGAGGTAGGAACTTCTTTGACAGGCGATGGGGAGCATTCTGCCTTGGTCGGGCGAAGCTGTAGTACCACACTTTGTCTCCGACATTAAACTCATGGTGAGAGGCCTTTTGGTCGTAGTAGGCTTTACAACCTTCCGCGCTTCGTTGTAGTTGCTGTTGAGCGAAGGCGAAAGTCGTTCTCAGGTGCTGATGCAACTCTTCCAGGTATTGGTGAGTGGTATAGGCGGTGACGAGGTTCAGGTCACCAGGTTGGTACAGCAGGTGTAGCGGTAGCGTCGTGTTTCTCCCTGTCATCAATGTGAACGGGGGTACGCCGGTAGACTGATGAGGGGTGGCTCGAGCAGCCATAAGTACCAGCGGAAGTTTAATATCCCAATCCTTTTGATTGGCGGACACATACTTCTTCAACATGCTGACCACTGTTTTATTGGCCCGTTCAACTTGACCCGAGGAAATTGGGTGATGGCTTATATGGAGCTTGGCCTGTACACCGAGGAGTTTCCACACTTCTTGCATGATGTCGGCGGTGAAGTGGGTTCCGCGGTCAGAGTTGACCCTTAAAGGCAGTCCAAATTTTGAAAAGATGTGGTTCATTAACAGGCAGGCTGTTGTTTCTGCTGTATCATTGGGAACTGGGAGGCACTCTATCCACTTCGTGAATTTGCAGACCACGGTGAGGAAGTATTTGTTACCTCGCGTTGACCGTGGCAGGGGTCCTACCCAGTCTATTTGGAGGTCCGACCAGGGGAAAGTCATTCCTTTCCTTTGCAGTGGGGCTCGGTGGTTTGGGTTTGTCGGTTGAAACTGGCAACACACCAGGCATCCTTTTACGTATTCCGCCACGTCTTGCTGCATGCCAGGCCAGTATGCTACTTGCTTGAGTGTTTCATAGGTGGCCTTGGCGCCGTGGTGTCCTGCACATGGTGCATTGTGGGCGTGTGTCAGCATCATCCCCTTTGGCCGTGAAGGACTATGAGATTTGGCATAGTTAAGGGCTCAGGGACATACGTGAGCACACCGTCTCTCAGATGCAGCATGTGCTTGATTGAGTGGAGCTGCTGTTGAGCGAAGGCGAAAGTCGTTCTCAGGTGCTGATGCAACTCTTCCAGGTATTGGTGAGTGGTATAGGCGGTGACGAGGTTCAGGTCACCAGGTTGGTACAGCAGGTGTAGCGGTAGCGTCGTGTTTCTCCCTGTCATCAATGTGAACGGGGGTACGCCGGTAGACTGGTGAGGGGTGGCTCGAGCAGCCATCAGTACCAGTGGAAGTTTAATATCCCAATCCTTTTGATTGGCGGACACATACTTCTTCAACATGCTGACCACTGTTTTATTGGCCCGTTCAACTTGACCCGAGGAAATTGGGTGATGGCTTATATGGAGCTTGGCCTGTACACCAAGGAGTTTCCACACTTCCTGCATGATGTCGGCGGTGAAGTGGGTTCCGCGGTCAGAGTTGACCCTTAAAGGCAGTCCAAATCTTGAAAAGATGTGGTTCATTAACAGGCAGGCTGTTGTTTCTGCTGTATCATTGGGAACTGGGAGGCACTCTATCCACTTCGTGAATTTGCAGACCACGGTGAGGAAGTATTTGTTACCTCGCGTTGACCGTGGCATTGGTCCTACCCAGTCTATTTGGAGGTCCGACCAGGGAAAGTCATTCCTTTCCTTTGCAGTGGGGCTCGGTGGTTTGGGTTTGTCGGTTGAAACTGGCAACACACCAGGCATCCTTTTACGTATTCCGCCACGTCTTGCTGCATGCCAGGCCAGTATGCTACTTGCTTGAGTGTTTCATAGGTGGCCTTGGCGCCGTGGTGTCCTGCACATGGTGCATTGTGGGCGTGTGTCAGCATCATCCCCCTTTGGCCGTGAGGGACTATGAGATTTGGCGTAGTTAAGGGCTCAGGGACATAGGTGAGCACACCGTCTCTCAGATGCAGCATGTGCTTGATTGAGTGGAGCGTGCGGAGCTCGGAGGAAGCAGCTAGGTCGGAGGTGGAAATAGGATGAGTTAAGGGGTCGGAAATGTGAGCTGCCATAGTTCGCAGTGTTTGATCTGCCTTTTGGAGTGTGAGAAGATCGTTAGCAGCGAACTGAGGTGAAATGGCAATGTGGGAGGAGTTGGGGTTTTGTACGCCAGTGGCGTGTTGGCGGCGGGTTATGGCCGCTACTGAAGGGTTGGGAGGGAGGGCTTGAAATGTCCAGGACTCTCCATGTAATGCACCTGCTTTGGCGAGGGCATCGGTTTGGTCATTGAAGTCTTTGTCTTGTCCTGGTTGACGTGAATGACCTCGAACCTTTTTCCAATAAACGATAATGTCATGTTCAGTGACAATGGCATCGCCTGCTTGGAAGAGTTCCTGGTGTTTGACAGGCTTGTTGTTAGCTGTCTTGAATCCATTCTGTTTCCATCCAGCTAAATGGCATGTGAAGCTTAGACGGGCGTAGTTCGAATCGGTACAGATGAGGAGTTCTTTGATGTTATGGGATGCCGCCATCTGAAGTGTGATGAGGACGGCTGCTATTTCAGCATATTGCGATAAGCGAGGGCCTAAGTTGAATTGCTGCGTTGGGCAGGGGTCGTTGTTGAGCCAGACCACTCCCGCTCCAGCTTGTAAATTGCCCTTGTGGTTGTAGGAGCAGCCGTCGATATATGCTGTGGGCATTCCTTCACATACATTCTCCTCGAAGTACCTGTGATTCGTCAGTTGAGGTTGTGGCGGTTCTTTAGGTTCCGCTGGAGTATGCAGCGTGTCCGTTGAACAGTTTTGGCAGGCCGCAAGCCCGTTTCCAAGTGGGGATTTGTAGTTTTGGGCATATCTTGCCTCGACGTCTCGTCCTTGGAGTGTCATTAGCCAGGTAGCTATGCGTGCGTTGGTCACCACGCCATCTCTGATGCGTTGACTGTTTAGGAAGGTGACCGGCTGATGACAAGTCTCGATGATGGCTTTCTGTGCACCGATGTAATTAGAGAAACGCTGGATAGCCCACACAGTGCAAAGCAACGCCTTTTCGCAGTTTGAGTACTTGCATTCTGGGGGAAGCAGCGTTTTGCTGGCATAAGCGACCACTCGTTTGTCTTTGTCATGGAGCTGGTATAGGCCTGCGCTGAGGCACTGATTGGAGAATCCAGCGTCCAGATATAATTATTTTCCTGGGTCTGGGTAGGCAAGGCACGGAGCAGAGCACAGGCGCTGATTGAGCTGGCCCATTGCTGTGTCCTGTGTTTCCGTCCAAACAAAGGGTTCATCCTTTTTCAGGAGGGAAGTTAGTGGTCGTGCGATGTCGGCGTAGTTTTCGATGAACTGTCGTGAATAATTGCACACTCCCAGAAAGCTTCGCAGCTCAGAGATGTTAGTCGGCATCTTTATGCTTTGGATTGCTTGGGTGCGGTTAGACTGTGGCTCGATGCCGTTTCTTCCGACAAGCAATCCGACATAGTTCACCTTGGTTTTGCACCACTGTCCTTTGTGAAGGGCGATCTTGGCTCCTGCCGTTGTCAGCTGGTTTAAGACGTGATTGATCTCTTTGAGGTGGTCTTCCACACTTGAGCTTTTCATCAAAACGTCATCTACATAGACAAGGTTGCCTCTGGCTCTGGCGTCAGGGCATGCTTTGTTCAGGAAGATGTTGAATTCTGCTGGTGAGTTGGCATAGCCGAAGGGACACTGTGTGAAGGTGTACTGTCGATTGCCAAAGGTGAATGCCAGCTTTTGTTGGTCATCGGGATGGACAGGGATTGTCCAGAACCCGGAGGCGACGTCCAGTGTGGAAAGGATCATCGAGCCTTTGATTTTTGGAATTTCTTGATCCAACTGGGTCATAGGCCATCGTTACAATGGTACTTGCTGATTCAACTTGCGATAGTCGATGGTGGGCTGCCATTTGCCGTTGGGTTTTAGGACTGGCCATATTGGGGTAGAGTATGTGCTGTTACAGGGCCGGATGACCCCCTTTTCCAGCATGGAGTCAACAATCTCTTGCACTGGCTCGTATGACGCTATTGGAATCTTGTACTGTCGCACAAATGTGGGTGGCGCATTTGGGTTTGTCGGGATGCGCACAGTGTGGATGTTTGTCAGTCCACAATCCAGGGAATCCTTTGCAAAAGAGTCCTTGTATTTGTGCAGAACCTCTTTGAGTCCTTGGTGATCCGCTTCATTGTGGAGGACATCCGCCTCACTCAGGATCTGTTGAACTTGTGCGTTGAACCCGGCGTAGGGTTCTTCTGCAGTGACGTCATTTGAGGGGCTTTGGGCCCCGATGGTCACCTGTGTAGGTGATTCTGTCGCAGGCTGTGTTGAGACAGCATAGACAGCGAGATGAGTGTCATCTGTTAGTTCTGACCGGCAGACGCTTTCTCTGGACACCGGCAGAATGGACGTGATGGCAATGACTTCATGAGGTTTTGTAAACGTTACGGTGTCGTCGTATTCGTCTGACATTAGCTGTGTGGGTATAGGGCCTATGACAGGTACCATCAGTTCAAAGTCGTGGAACGCCTGGCTGATGAGCCATCCCAGGTGATTGGCTTTGGGAACGTGGATGTCTTGGGCCGTACAGTTGTTGAACAACACATACACAGCACGAGATGACACTTCCATGAGAGGTGTGGCTTCCAGAGTCAGTCCGAGTTTTAGGCAGGTCCTGGAAGGTTGGAAGAAGCCTAGCTTACTGTTGAGAGTTTGGCCAGGTCGCTTGTTGAGGCGTACGCTGACACTCTTGGTGTAGGCAGGTATTGTGGCTTTTTGCTCCGTGATCATAGCACATGCGTCTGGCATGGTTTGACCAGATTGGAGGTTCTTGAGGTTGACTGACGTTGTCAGTTGGTGTGACAGTGGAGCCCATATGATGTCGTTTACGGTATCAATGCAAGCATTGAGCCGGACCAGGATATCCGCTCCAATGTAGATGTCATGCGGCAGGTCTGAGACAACGAGGAAGTAGTGAGTTAGCTGTCTGTTGTTCCATCGTATGTCCAGAGCGCAGATGATCTTGGAGGTGGCCATGGTTGTTGACCAGGGACTGAGAGGGAAGCGGCTGTGCTTAGCGACATGTGGTAGACACTGATGTCTTTGCTTCAATGTTTTGAATAGCTTCAGGCTGATGGCTGAGTTCTCTGCCCACAGGGCTAGTGCCGTGTCAGACACTGATGTGCCTTGGACATATATTGCAGTCATGATTCGAAGGGGGCCTGCGTTTGATTCAGGTTCCTGCAGTGAGCAGAGGAGAGGGTCCTTGTCCTTGCTGTTTGTGCTTGGTCCAGATCCTGGCTTTGCTACTGCATCATCGATCCGTGACTTAGGGTCGGTGTCTGTGACTTGACACTGCGACTCGTTGGAGTCTAACGCCTGGCAAGGCAGAGGTTCGCGGACTTGTGTCCACATCTTTAGGTGCTTGAAGTCTATTAGAGGTTCGCTGCCATCTCGTCCGGCCGTTAGTCAGGCTGAATCTGGTTTCTCTTTCTTTTCCCATTTCCGATCTTCCTCCTTCCGTTGGAAGAATTCTTTCATCATCATTTTCATCAGTTCTTTTGAGTCAAAACATGGTGGTGTCTTTTGTTCCTGTGTGGGTTCAGTTTGAGCTCGGTCAGCTTGGAATCTTTGCGAATTCTTTTGTCGATTCCTTGGGCTGGTTGCTCCAGGGTGAGTTTGTCGTCTTCCCTTGGAGTTTCCGTTGGATTCCCATGAGTCTTTCCCTCTTGAGTTTCCAAATGAGCTTGGCTGGTTCCACGATCTCTCCCAATGACTTTCATGGGGCCTTGACTGGTCCCATGTCTTTTCCCAGTGCCGTCCAGGTGAGCGTTGACGTCCACGTGGTCCATCCCAGCGTTCGTACCTCTGTTTAGATCGGGTACCAGCATGGGAGTCTCGTTCTTTGTTGGATGAGGGTGCATTCCACTCCCTGGGTGGCGGCTTGGCATTGTCTTGTCATTGAGCGCCCTCTAGTGTCAGCCCTTGACTTTGAGTGTTGAAGTCAAGAACGGCTGGGGTTCTGGCATTCTTTTCTGAGGCCATCTTTTGTTTGCCGTAGGCTTTCTGTGCCAAGTCTCGCAACTGCTGAGCATTCATTGTCCGTGGACATGCGAGAACGCCAAGATAGTGGCTTATGCCGGGATGAAGGTTTCGTAGGAAGAGAGTTTTAAAGTTCAGTTCATCCTCCATGTCAGGTTCGTTGCTGTGACGATTTTCATTTGAGGTGCCAGCCTGGTAGTTAATCCAGACAATTTTTAGTAATTAAAAGCAAAACGTCCCAAAGGAATCTTAATATTTTTTTTTTCATTTATAAGATCCCTATCATATCCTATTTATTTTTCCGTGTTATGTTATTAATTCAAATGACACTTCATCAACCAAACCAAGCAGGTGAAAACAACATATATTCACAATTTCATGAAATACATTACACATTCATAATGTTTTCTCAGAGTTCAACGGTTCAATAAATCCAAACAAAATAAAAAAAAACAGACACAAAAATACAACTCCACTGAAAGGCAAGTAATATGCAATTTCATAGCTCCCAGTCCATTCAAAATGCATTTAGCAATGTGATTTGCACTCATGTATTGTCCATACCTTGAATCCTCAAATACGGTTATAAATGTCCGCTGACCTTACATCGTTCATAGGGTGAATCACCAAACACGTTACGAAAGGTCCGTTTAGCATAGGTAGTTCAAAACTGTATCCAATTCAAAATAAAGAAACAAAACCCACCCCTAAACACAAACAAGTGAAATACAATTAGCACAAAAATAACCATCAACTTCCTCTAAGAAGAAACAAAAAAGAGAGTTGCACTTACACTTTCCCTAGCATGCTTGACTTATCTTCAATCTCCGGTTTAAATCATGTTAACGGCATAATTTCTCTCCAAACACATCATCAGCGGGAGAAACAAGCACTCCGAACACGACTTCAGCGGCAGAATCGAATTACTCCCAACATAGGAGAAACAAGCACTCCGAAAACTTCAACAGTAGATTCAGTGGGAGATTCAAAACACTCCTAATTCGGCTTCAGCAGGAGAACATAACAGGACTTAGAGGCGTCGAACTATCATGTAGAACGCTAACGTGTCTCATAACACCGGACATTTTTATTTCCGCTCTAACAATGACATCACATCCCAATAAAGAAAATTTAAAGGGGAAGACCTCTTTTATTTGCAGAGTTCATCACATGAAATTCGCTACATTGCGAGTTCCAAAGTATGCCCGTCTGAGTCGGCTGTAGTAGGCTTGAGGAGGTTCGTGACGTCCTTGTCTCGTCTCCAGGGCAGCCACGAGGCCTTGTTCGGACTCAGGGTCGGAGAACTCCTTAATGAGGGCTTCTCGGAGCAGTTGGTAATCATTCTTTGTGTGAGCAGGCTGCCTGTCCAGGAAGCTGCGAACTTCAGAACTGGATGTCGTTCGAAGTAAATATAGTCTATCTTTGTCCGTAACGTTAGGTCGCATTTCCAGATGAAAATCGATATCTTGGAGATACGCTTGGACATTTGGGCTATTTGGCACGGTAAATTTGCCAATGTTCCTGGCGAGCTTGTCGAGGTCTTTTAGGTCCAAGCCGTGTGATGATCTGTGACTGGCTGCAGCAGATTCTTTTGGCTGAGGTAAAGTTCTCCAGAGTGAGTTGGTGATTGTTTCAACACCACCCCCTCCATCTTTTTCTCACGTGTCAGTCCAGGAACAGGTGACCCGGTCCTGCTCGGCAGGGGTGAGGTCAGTGCGCGTCGTGTCCTTGATGGCTCACGGCGCAGTTTGTAAGCATGCTTGAGTTCGTCTTGGAAACTGTCAGATTCCTCTTTGACGTAGTCAAGCTGTCGTGTTAGACGACTAACCTCGTTTCGTGACTCATCCAGGTGAGCTTCAAGGGCTTTGATTCTGCCATTTTTATCTCTGAAGTCGGCCTTTGCTTTCTCCAGAAGCTGTTCAGCATACTGTAGCTTTTTGTACCGATCATCGTAGTCTGCCTTGACCTTTTCCAATTCTTGGCTAGTAGCTACTAGGGTTTATTTTAGCTGGTTGATCTCCTCTTCAGTGCCTTGTTCAGCCTCATCCGACCCTTCCCGTCGTTCCTGAGCTTCAAGTTCCAGCTGCTCTATGCGTCGTTGTGCGCGTGTCAGCTCCTGCTGGCGTTGTGCAGCGTGCTTGTCACTCAACTTGAGGGTGGCGATGAGTGTGTGGCTTAAGGAGCCAGTGATCTTGGCTAATTCTTTGTGATTGTAGCTGTGACTTGGGTCTTGTGCCATGAGGCTTGTTATGTTGTCATCCAGCTGGTCTTGTGTCTGATGTTTTAGTGTTTCAGCAGCCTTAGGGAGGAGACTGTCTGTTGCAATGCTTAGCCATGTTTCCAATTCCTCCCAGTGACCGACATGTCCTGTTGTGTGAGACATGTTTGGGCGTGGTGAGATCTCGAACCACGACTGACACAGACCTTGAAAAGAAAAGAAAACAAAACAAACAAACCAAAACAGAACAAATCAACAAACAAGGGGTGTAGATGTGCAATATAGAATGTGTACTAGTGTTGACTGTGTAAAACAGGTGGGTGTGGTTCTCTGTGACTGTGATCCTCTGGGGCGTGCTTCTAATTTGTAGCCTCTGTGGGGGGAAAATTTGAGCGCACACACACACAGGTAGCACAGCTAGAGAACAGGTAAAGAGAAGAAGAAGATTGCTTCTAATCAGAGGATTTGTAAATGACAATTTTTTTTGTAAGTCTATGATTGCAATTGGTTTTCTCCGGGGTGAAGGAAAATAATAACAATGGCAGCACTGGTCCCGTTAATGACAAAATTGACACCACAAGCTAATTAGAGTGTTCGCGTGCTTGAAGTTTTCCGGCGCCTTTCTTCTGTGGACCTGCTTTAACCTGGCGGGGTAGGATTTCACAAAAGAGGAAGGTAAATGGAAAACAATTTTGACATGTTCTCAAGTTCCACAAATACCTGTTTCGATTGCTAAAGTTCTCCACTTGTGATCTTCGCACAGGTAACAATCTCAGCAACAGCAGCAGTAGTCAAATTAGAGGATAGCAGCAGGAAGAAATGAGAGAAAGGTGAGAGTAGGATTTAGGATTAGTAACAAAGGTGGCAGCGCAGAGGCGCTGTTGAGTCGATGCACCTAGGGGTTTATCTTGGCTAATTTTAGTAGGATAAACACACTTGCCTAAGCATTAAGAAAACCTTATTGTTTTTTTCTTTTGGAGGTTTGCTACTTAGAAGGGTTTTCCTAATTAGAAAGTTTTATACTCTAGGCTTTGTGATGAATGTAAATTGCTCCAGTGGTGCTCAGCAGCAAGGCCCACCGCCCGAGCGCACCAGGTGAGCTCCTGTAAGGGTTTTGCCGAACACTCCACCCCCACCGTACTGCTGTGAGCCTCTCAGACAGCTGTGGCTTTTGGCACAACTGGGCTGGGACTCGGGTGAGTTATGTCAAACGACTGCTGGCCTGAAGAGGGGCGGGGCTAGGTCCCGGTGTCTATCCGTCAGCACGAACCCGAAGTTCGATGTACTTCGTCAATAGATTAGCCGGAATGGTATATCCGCACCTTCGCCCAGTCAGCCGTTGACTCCTCCTCCGATACCCGATTGCTAGCCTGCTGCGGGCCGTCACTTTGCAACACTAGGACGGAAATATTCGGGTTTCCCCTCCAGCCTGCACCAGGTACAGTCGGAACGGGTGACTCCGCTTGCTGTAACTCACACTGGAGGCAATTTCACTTCACTAACCAAGCACTAGGGGGAGCCCTATCTCCTATCAGGCCTAAGAAAAGGGAAACCTATAAAAGTTAACTTAATAACAGATGGAGATAGACCAAACAGGTTGGAACCAAAACTCAATTGCAACTGAAATTAGAATTTCAAATTAGAAATGGTAGTTCCTAATTCAAATTTTATGATGTTATCATTTAAATTTGATAGGCTTGATTAGGAATAAATTAATCAATAGGGTATCCTTGAGGTAGGATCCTTATTAGCCAATGCTGGAATTAAAATTTCAGAGCAATGATTTATAGTTAAAGATCTAACTTAACGATGTTTGTCATTAATATTAGAAGACACCTGTGATTATAATAATCCTTAAGTATTGAAGCAGGGTAATACAAGCTCTAATGAGTTGCAGATGAAATTAAAATTTCAGAGCATTATTGGCAGTCATGGATTAAAATCTTAATGATATTTTCATTAACATTACAGGCGATTACATTTCATTGATCAGCCAATAGTGTTGACATAGGGAAACAGGAACTGTAATTAATTATTAAATTGAATCAGAATTTTCAAATTCGTAATTAATTATGAAATTAAATTATAAATTCCACATCCCTAATTTCGTATCCCTAAGCCTGACCAATTACTAATTCCTTGTGTTATTCAAATCATTAGAACAAATTAATCCGTATCGTCTCAATTATAAAGGAAATTTAAAAATGTTCCCGGGCCAGACGATCAAACACTTTAATAGTTAATAATTAAGATCTTAATGTTATTGTTAAATTATCAGAGCACACATAATTATCTCAATCAGTCTATGTGGAATCAGAAACTGAAATTACTTTAATGAAATTAATTTAATTTCACATCAGGGATTAGTTATGGAATTAAATTATCAATTTCAAAAATTTCATAGCAATTCATCCAATGAGATTCTTAAAATCATGAGCACAAATCATAATTAAATTAATTATCTTCCTATCAAAGCAATGAGGCTAAGACCCATCATTAATTTATAATAAACCCCAATAGTTATGAAACTAATATCTGCTAAATATGAAACGAAACAAAACAACCTAAACACAACTACTTGTTAAAACCACCTGTGACATCGCTGGTCTCATTTCCTATGAAAATCAGCTGCCTTGCACATTAAAGGTTTATTTAAATTTGTATTGTTAAAGTCCTTTCACATTAGAAGTTATAAGAGAGAATGAGTGAATTCAAAAGAGAGAAGGAACTGATGTAAACCGTTTATTGTGAGTTAGAGTTCAGCTGTGAAGGGTTAAACTCGTATCAACACTTCAAAAACACACTGCAAACACACACGCATTCAAACCCACAGCTACAAAATGCTATGTGCTCGCTATACTTCTAGCTTTGCTACTCATTGCTTCAGTTAGCCAAGCTTGCTAGGCTGTTGTTTACAACAGTTCAAAATGGCGCGGGAACGGAGCCTGCGCACTTCCTGAGTTACGCGTCACTATGGTGACGTCAGGGAACCTGTCATCTCAGATGCACAGATCCGGATAATCAATGAAACCTCAATGTCTTTCGCACTACCATCAAAAAGCAGCTATTTAGATTCTTTCTTTATAGCATTAACAATCTCAACTCGTTCAGAGAGATATACATTAATCCATAGATTAATTATCAACACTTTTTGGCCGTGGCGAGCCTTAGTACATTAATTCTGTCTAACTTCACAGACAAAACACAGTGGATTTATCATCACACAATTCATTTTTGATCCAGATCAATAACTATTTTCCCCAGAACGCGTTTCGACCACTCTTTCCGAGAGCCGCGCCTTAAATTCACTGTTTAGTGACTCAGATGGCAGAAAAATCATTAAGTAGCTAAGTTAATGTTTTCAAACCGGGAGACGGCATGGTTATTTCTCAAATTGGGACACGCAATATGAGAAAACCAGCCCTAGGCCTAAAAAAAGAGACGCAAGTGAGGAATCCGCTCACTTCTCCCTAAGTGCGCCCTTTTGAGCGACTTTTTGTCTTCCAGACAATTCATATACTTTACTGCAGTTAATTTCTCAAACAACTAAGGTTGCACTTTAATTCATTCAAAACGCGTTGCCATGCATACAGTACCACAATAACATAAACAAACTCTGTCTCTTCTGTATCTACACTATTTCTTCTGGTTAAAAATAGGCAAAATACAACAATATATTTTCTGATTATGAATATTCAAATCAAACTTATGCCCGCATCCTCCACCATTATATGTAATGAATTTTATCCCTTTTACATTGTTTAATTTAGCTCTTTGGTTTAAGCTTTGTTTTAGCTTTAGGGAATCTTACGATTTGATATTGATGATCAATTGATATTAATCAACACGTCCAACTTATACCTTATTTAACAATTGTCCAGGGAGTTGTTAGATTTCAGTATATCTGATAAATTCTGTTTATTCTCGTGGCCAAGATATAATAATACAGAATTATTTAAATAACCTTATGACAGTTATGAGCATATAGGTAACGTTATCTGAGCTCAGTTTGATTTGAATATTTCACACAGAACACTTCTCTATAAATCAAACAAGAGTTTATTTGCTATCTTACTAAAATACATGAACTAAGCTAAATAACATAAAACAAAATACATAGATACACACACGAACAGGCAATGAATTTAATTGAGAATGATTACAATCTAGCACTGTTCTATTTCCACACGATTTTACTCGTGTCAATCATCAAATGGAGAACTCTCTTAATTTTACTTGACCAGTTCAGCAGAATAGAGATTTTGTTTGATTACTTGCTTTTAAGTTGAAATGACGCTGATCTGCCGTTTTGTTTCCTGGCTGGAAACCCTGTGTGTCGTTGCGTGACGTCACTCTTGGGGATGTCCTTCTGTTGGTTTGACTGCTCGGTGTTGTTTGATGCTTGAAGGAAGTCTGTTTCGATTTCTTATGGCTTTAGATGTTGAAGTTCCTTTCGCGTAGCTTCAGACTTTCTTCAGAGATTTAACTAGATGTTGGTTCAATGTTCAAACTCGGCCAGGTGTTAAAGGCTGCAAGCTTTTGTTGGAGTAGCTCCAAGTTTCAAAGAAGCGCGCGATTTCCAAGCAGAGCAGAGAGAGTGGGAGAGAGCGGGGATCCGCTTTTTAGAGGGACTGACGTCAGGGCGTCCACCAGCGCTCTTCCAATGAAAGGGTTCCTGTAGACGAAGCTCCACCTACACGGCTCATTTTCCATGCGTAAATCCTCTCGTCTAGTTGCTTTAGTCTCATGAGGAAAATATCTTGGCACATTCTGTATGCGTTGTAATCATACATTATTATAATAGAAAAGTTAACTTTCATTTACACCAACTTGTTGCATTTATCGTGGCCGTTAAAATGAAACCAAATTCAGCATATTTCCTACACGTTAATAGTTTTCCTGCTAAGACACACAAAAGGGTTCAAATTAAAGATTAAAACTTAACACATCGTGCATATGATGCTATAAGTGTAGTACTCACTTTACAGGAGAAAATTATACCTCCAAAGATTATAAAAACATACCATTGATTACAATGACACAGTCAGCTTACTTTCATTTCATAAAATGCAGCCTGACTATATATATTTTAAATATAATGTATATATTGCTTTTGATATATTTAGCTTGAAAAGCAGTAGTGATTACTATCAATTGTCTTTTTGGAACACTTTATAAAAGTCTTTGAGTCCTTTTAGCAAAGTCAATAAACAGAAACAAGCTGTGGAATGTGGGAGAAACGGGAGGTCAGGAAAGTCACTGTCCAGGTCATAAGAATGTCCTGTTTGTGGAGATCTGGTCTTTCTTAGCTTGGACGTCTGTCGTAAAACATATTTTCTTGTTGATAAAAATCATTGAATTATGCGTTAACGATCAGAGGATCCATAAAGTTTGTCGTTTTGA
Organism: Schizothorax lantsangensis; assembly: GCA_027422415.1. Taxonomy (NCBI): domain Eukaryota; kingdom Metazoa; phylum Chordata; class Actinopteri; order Cypriniformes; family Cyprinidae; genus Schizothorax; species Schizothorax lantsangensis. The sequence goes on from JAPDDO010000340.1 coordinate 27,751, forward strand.
CCATTGCCAGATGTTTACCTCAAAGCTCTCCTATTTTTAGAGGTTTCATTACGATGATAACCCAAAGGCATGGCAGGAAATTGGCCAGCCAGTTGGGTGAGGTGCTCTTCCTCTGTCAATTTTATGACTTGCAGATAGAGACGAAAGTTTCTTTAAGCCTGAGGAATTTTGTGGTTACACTTAGTGTGTGTGTGTGTGTGTGTGTGTGTTCTTTCCTACACAAAGGCATTACAATTTAAACCAATTTTTAACTGAAAAAATGTAATTGGACAGAAAATTTCAGCGTCACGTCATTGACCCATAATATATATATGTATATGGGTCAATGACGTGACGCTGACATTTTCTGTATATATATACATCATAGTGACGGAGCAGGAATTTCAGCACGGGTTTGCGGCTATTAATAATAATTCTACTCATTCCCGCAGGTTCCGCGCTTATAACGCGATGACAGATGACGCAATGTATCATTTGCACGTGCTTTTGAGTCTTGCTCATTTAAAGTGAAAGAGAACTCTCGCGCGCTCTCTATTTTCTGTGAGCCCACAGATCGCAATAAACAGAGTGACCGCTTTTAAAGATTATTAAGGAGTTTGGAAATGTGATATTGATTTAATACAACAGTTAAATAAACAAGAAGTTAATATTAAGTGACTTACGTTGTCTGAATATAACACTACTGCCTGATTTTGTGCCATTTCATCAAGGAAAATAGGTCATGATTACCCATTCATAAACACTTGCTTCATTCCTGAATGAATCAGCCGTTTGAACGAATCAATTGAATGAACGATTCAGTGATAAAATCAGTGACATACCGCCACCTGCTGGCAGTTTCAGTTTAATATTTAAAGTATAATTTCAGTTATTTAAATCATTTAATATTTCTATATTCAACATTTTATATTTAAAACATTAATCTCAACATGAATTTAATTGCACTCATGCCACCTCTGAGCCTCATTAAACGTACCTACAAGCCACTTTTATGTTCTTCTGTGCCACCTCTGTAGTACAAATTAATTTTTTATTAATACTAATTTCATATGATTGCTGACTTATTTGTCTTATTCTACTTCTTATTATATTGTTTAAATTAGAAATTCTAAAAAGCTTAGAAATTTTAATTTTTGAATGTGACATAGATGACATACTTTATATTATAATTATAATACATAATATTAGAAAAATGCCAAAGGTAAAAAGAAAATGCCCCTGTAAGTCACTCTGAGTCGTCAAATATCACCTCGTATTAGGAAGGTTAATTTTTTATCATAATTTTTGATAATTGATCAGAAGGTGCTCCTACATTTTTTAAATTAGAAGGACAAGCACTCCTAAAAAGAAAAGTAACCATAGAGCCCTGTGTAACAGTATTTTAGATCCCTGCATGAGGTCTTAAAGAGACAGCAGCCTAAATAAACCTGCTGCTGTCTGTCATTACTGTCTATTTATACAGTGAAGACAATCCAGTGTTATTTTACAGTTGAATAGATTATTACAAATTTAATTTGTATCTTGTTTTTGTTTGTGCTATTGATTGTCATTAATTTGTTCGTTCATACTTTATTATTTACTTGTCTTTTTTAGTTATAATAAATTCAATTCTGAGTGCATGTGATTCTTGGGTGGGGAGGGGGCATGGCCCATGGGAAATAGTCCTGCCACCACAGCTGGAAAAAATCTTAGAGAAACACTGTGTATATATATATATATATATATATATATATATATATATATATATATATATATATATATATATATATATATATATATATATATATAGTAGGGGTGTCAACTTTAACGCGTTAACGCATGTGATTAATCTAAAAACTTTAACGCGTTAATATTTTTTTAACGCAAATTAATCGTTTGATAAGGTTTGACCCCAACTTCTTCCCATCATCGCAGCGCGGAAGGTTATCTATAATTGTGTGATGAGGGTACAGCAAACAGTGTTGCCAGGGTAGCGACTGTGGGCTATTTTGAAAATCCAGTCGCGGGAAAAATTACAGAGCCGAGAGTTGCGTTTTTTTGGGCTACTTTTATAATCTACCACGGCCGCCCAAAGTGTATATAGACAAATAAAAATTAAAATAGATCCTTTTACTAATGTTTATCATACTTGGAATGTACACCTGGCAACTTCAGAACGGAGAGGCGGTTGTAACATCACAAACAACGTGAGTTTCAGCCAGAACATACAACACAGCAGAAATAAACATGACAACAGCCACTATACATTATATAAGATAATAAACACACGATTACAATAGGATATGGTTTCTATGTGATTTTCTTGAGATGAATATGTAACTTACATCTGAAATGCTCATTTTGGCAGCGATATAATAGACTATAAATAGCATATTTTAACAACAGTAAACGACCAAAGTCCACATGTGATCGCAAAAGGACATTATTACAAACACTCGGTGGTGGTTTGAAGTGAGTTCTGAGTAAAAGTGTACTATTAATCTCATAAATTGTCTTATGACGCATGATGCTAATATTAGCTCTAATGCACCTGTAGAACAGGTCCGATTCTTCTTCATAATGCATTTTGTCATAATACTTCATGTAAGGTCACAAGAAAATGTTTTGTTGTATTTATTTAGAAATACTTTTGATAATAGTTGGGTAAATGTATCCTGGGATTGAAGTGATGTGGCTTGGTAAACGTTTTATTGCCAGTATAAAGACTGATAATGGCTGAATAAAAACAAAAGAATAATAAGGATTATGTCTCATACCTGGCGAAGGTGTGAAAGGTTATGTTTCCTTAAACTAGTTTGTCATGCATTTCTTTATTTCAGCACATTTACAGGTAAATCCTAGTATTTTAAATTTGTGATTAATCATGATTAATCACAGTCCATGACTGTGATTAACGCGATTAAATTTTTTAATCGATTGACAGCACTAATATATATATATATATATATATAAATGGAGTAATGTGGTGGATGCTCTTCAATTGCATCCAGGAGGGCTGAATTACAGTTTTGCACTACAGCACCACACTGGTCAAACCACATTATTGCATATATTATATACTGTATATGAGACATGAGAGAGCCGGTCCCTAAGAATATTTTCAAAGTGAAACCGGTTTGTGGTGTAAAAAAGGTAGGAGAACCCGGTTTTAACTAATTGCAAAGGCTAAATAATCAGTCAAATTCGACTGATTAATCAGTGAAATAATCAATGATTTGTTGATTAATCACTCTAATAATCATTAGATTAATCAATTATGAAAATAATCAATTGTTGCAGCCCTAGTACACAAATGTTTTTCTTTTTCCAAATGTACCAATTGATTCTCATTTATTCATTTTAGGCCTGATGAAAGTGAAAGAAGAAAGACAAGATCTGAATGAGGTGGAGGAGAAACATCAGGATCAGAAAGATCATGTGACCGGAGAAAAATCAGTGAGCTGCAGCATTAAAATAACAGACGTCAAAAAGCCTTTCAGCTGCTCTCAGTGTGGAAACACTTACAAACATAAAGGAAGCCTTACGAAACACATGTTAATTCATAGTGAGGAAAAGCCTTTCAGCTGCTCTCTGTGCAGAAACACTTTCACGTGTAACAGAAGCCTTAGGGATCACATGTTAATTCATGCTGGAATAAAGCCTTTTACCTGCTCTCAGTGTGGAAAGAGTTTTACCAGGAAAATGCATCTTAAGGATCATTTGCATATTCACTCTTCAGAAAAGCCTTTCAGCTGCTCTCAGTGCGGAAACACTTTCACGTGTAACAAAAGTCTTAAGAGGCACATGTTAATTCATGCTGGGATAAAGCCTTTCAGGTGTTCTGAGTGTGGAAACACTTTCACGTGTAACAAAAGCCTTAAGGATCACATGTTAATTCATGCTGGAATAAAGCCTTTTTCCTGCTCTCAGTGTGGAAAGAGTTTTACCAGGAAAAGGCAACTTAAGGATCATTTGGTAACTCACTCCTCAGAAAAGCCTTTCAGCTGTTTTCAGTGCGGAAACACTTTCATGTTTAACAAAAGCCTAAAGGATCACATGTTAATTCATGCTGGAATAAAGCCTTTTTCCTGCTCTCAGTGTGGAAAGAGTTTTACCAGGAAAATGCATCTTAAGGATCATTTGCATATTCACTCTTCAGAAAAGCCTTTCAGCTGCTCTCAGTGCGGAAACACTTTCACGTGTAACAAAAGCCTTAAGAGGCACATGTTAATTCATACTGGGATAAAGCCTTTCAGCTGCTCTCAGTGTGGAAAGAGTTTTACACAGAAAGGACACCTTAAGAATCATTTGGTAATGCACACTTCAGGAAAGCCTTTCAGCTGCTCTCAGTGTGGAAAGACTTTTACACAGAAAGGAATCCTTATGAAACACATGAGAACTCATAGTGGGGAAAAGCCTTAGCTGTTTTCAGTGAGGAAACTCTTTCACGTGTAATGAAAGAATCATTAAGATTCTTAAGAATCACATGTTAATTCATACATTCACATTTATTCATTTAGCAGATGCTTTTATCCAAAGTGACTTACAATTGGGGAATACATCAAGCAGCTCATCTCAAAGAGGTAAAACAGACACAGAAAGTGCTCGTAAAATCAAATTTCATTGTTCAAATAAGTACAAGCTAGACGGGGAAAAAGAAAGTTTTTTTTTTTTTTTAAATAGTGATGAAAAAGATGAGTTTTCAGCCATCGCTTGAAAATAGTTAGGGAATCAGCATTCCTGATAGGGGTGGGAAGATCATTCTACCAGCCAGGAACAGTGAACGAAAATGTTCTGGAAAGTGATTTTGAGCCTCTCTGTGATGGTACCACGAGGCGTCGCTCACTAGCAGATCTCAGACTTCTGGAGGGGATGTAGATTCGTAATAGTTAGTGGAAGTAGGCAGGTGCTGAGCCTGTGGCTGTTCTATATGCAAGCATCAATGTCTTGAACTTGATGCGAGCTGCAACCGGTAGCTAGTGCAAGGAGATAAAGAGAGGTGTAGCATGGGCTCTTTTGGGCTCGTTGAAGACCAGTCGTGCCGCTGCATTCTGAATCATTTGTAAAGGTTTGATTGTGTTTGATAGAAGTCCAGCTAGAAGAGCATTGCAGTAGTCCAGCCTAGAAATGACAAGGGCCTGGACAAGAAGTTGTGCAGCATGCTCTGTCTGATGTTGTTTCACCTGTAAACGGTGGATTTGATCACCACATAAGAATTCACACTAAAGAGCTGCCTCACAAGAAAATTCATACAAATGAAAAGCCTCACATCTTTCCTGTTCGTGGCAGGAAATTTCTACGGGTTTTAAAAGCGTGGAAAATTGTGTGCGGTGTAGGGATGGATATTGTTATGGTTTTAAAGGGGTCATCGGATGCCCATTTTCCACAAGATGATATGATTCTTTAATGAAAACTCTGTAACATAGTTTGGTTAAAGGGGTGGTTGACTGTTTTTTTCTCTAGGCTTGATTGTGTTTATGGGGTCCAGTCTAGCATGTGTTCATGCTTGTTTTTTTTTAAAACGCATTATTTTTCACATAATTTACCTTTATTCCATACCTCTCTGTCCCTTCTCTGACAAACGCCTCGATTTATTTCCTGGTTTTATGAAGCCCCTCCCTCGATGGGCTGAGATTGGTTAGCTGGCTCAGTGTGTTGTGATTGGCTAAACCGCCTCTAGAGCACATATAAACGTCCCGCCCCTTTCCTCAGCGGCATGCGCTCCGGTTGAATTGTAAACAGTGGCGTTGTCTATAATGCTTATCAATTTGAGCCCGATTGAGACTCAGAGGATATTAGTGAAGAGGATCGTGCAGAACCTGTGCAAGCATGGCTCTTAATGGTATGTTTGGTTGTTGTTGTTGTCTCATACTTTTAAATACGCTGCTATGTGTAAGTGCTACTGCTTCTGTTAGCTTTTAATATACGGTTTTATCCTGATTAAAGCTTTAATACAGCACAGCAACCGCACGCGTGTCCATTTATAATGCTTCTCATTGCTGTGTGAAAATAAGTCTATAATTGGAACAGTTTGTTGGAGCTTATTTGACGATCTGAATGGGAGAGAGAGAGAGATGCAGAGCAGGGCGACACGAGTAACGGTATTAAGAACCGTTGCTTTAATGATTTTGAAACTTGTGAATCCATTAGAATCGTTAGAAGACAGAATCGCGATTCATATGAATAGATTTTTATGTGCACCCCTAGTTTTCTGGATGTTCCCGGGGGCGGGGTTTATCTGGGTCTGTGATGTATCAAACCCGGGAAGTAACTCATTGTAGTCCCTTACCTGTCGTTTTTGTAGGCATTAAACTGCCAGAATTTTAAAAGCTCAAACAGCAACATTACACACTAACTAATGTTAAAAAAGTGAAATAGCAATCAACCACCCCTTTAAAATTTATCTGGTAGTGTAAAACAACACCGTTTTTACCCTGTCAAAAACAGCTCTATTCAGAGCAAGCCGTTTTGTTGCATGTTGCTTTAAATGCAAATGAGCTCTGCTGACCCCGCCCCTCTCTTCCAATCTGCTCTCTGAGAGACATAAACTTTAGCCGCAGTCATCGTTAAACTTGCTAACTAGCACATTATTAAGAAAGGCCATTTGCAAAGATTCATTAAAAAACATACTCACTTCTTCTCGAGAAGAGATCAAGATTTTTTTATTTGTCACATACACAATTATACCGTGTATAACCAGCAGTGAAATGTTTAGTCAGGTCTGCTACATGGACAGTGCAATTATATGGAATACAAACTCAAAGAATATACATAAATGTAAAAAAATTAATGAAGTAGAAAATAAAAAATTTAAAGAAGAGAATATAAAAAAAATAAAATGTGCAAAAAAAAAAAAAGTGTGCAGGACAGTATACTGTAGACTTAATAAATAATAATATAAGAAGGAATGTGCAAGAAGATGTGCAAACAGGTTGTGCAGGGTATTTACATAGCAGCAATGCGAATGGTAGAAAAATGATTAATAACTTATTGATTATTAGTGATTATTAACCTGTTAACATGCACCAGGACGCCGGCGCACTGAAAGCTCTTTGTTTGCACACGTCATTGTTTTCAAACAGATAAAGTAAAACAGGACAAAATGAATCTTGACAAACTATATATCATTTTGAAGGTCTAAGCCTCAAGCATCGACGACAGATCGCTGTTTTTCGATAGAAAGCTTATACGGAATGTATTTGCTAAATTTGTGTAAGCAGTACACATCAAAACATGTATAAAAAACCCCGCAGTACATACCATATTCATCCTGATAACGACTCTCAAATGTATCCACTGCTGTAAATCCTGGTTTCGTTTGAGAGATAAGGGTCCACTGAACAACATTCCATCGAGCACTTTTAGTCCAAAGAAACAACAACGCTGTAATTTAGATCGTTAATCCTTTGTTTACGTCTCATCTCTTGAGGGAGAGTTATTGTTTGTGTCCGTTATGGAACAAATTACGCTCAAAAACAGCATCTTGGTGGTAAAAAAACAGCATGATTTTGTAGCAGACAATGTCCCAAACAGAATGAAATCATAAAAAAAAAAAAAAGTCAAAGATACACGGAAGATTGTTTATTTGAATTCTGGCGCTCCCTCGCGACAGCGCATGACGCACGCTGTGACGCACCTGTCATCTGATGGGGGAGTAACTTAGCGATCTTTTTAGCACAAAAAGAAAAAAAGAAAAAACATTTCTTTTTTTTCTTCTTCAGCAGTTTTCATATATGTTTGCGTGTTTTGTGGGTAATGTGCCTGTATCTGTGTGATTAACATCCGTATGGCTGATAATCAGCATGTAATTACTGACTGTTCACAGATATCAGTGTGAATGCAGTCTATATAAAAGGCCATTATAATGTGAATATTGACTATATTGGGCAGCCATCAGTATGATTAGCATCTGTATGAATGATCTTCAGTATGTGATTACTAATGTATGAGCAGGAGAGCATCTGTTTGTCAGGAAATCAGTATGTAATTAAGTTATTTTTTTTTTATTATTATTGGTTTTTTTTTCATCACTCAAAAATTATTCTTATTGTATTTTTCTAGTGCTCAAATAAATCACTTATACGATGTCTAAGATTCTGTATACAGTTTTATAATTGAAAAACTGCAGTGGCATGTATAAAGACTAAATAGTGTAGTAGAACTCTTCAATAATTTGGTAAATATTTTTCCTCAAACGGGGGGGGGACGGGGGGGGGGGGACGGGGGGGGGGACTAGAAAAATGTCTGCAGGAATCTCATTTTTCATGGTATCTTCTTCAGATTTGAAATATAAACTCATGAGACATGTGACTTTCAACCCATTACTTTTCTGGATTTCTCCAGGACTGATTTCATGTATTTTTATATGAAATAAAAAAAAAATTCAGTGTGGTACAATTTTTATCAAGGCACTTCAGTGTCTATAACTTTTTATATTTTTGAGCATTATCAACTCTGGATGATGGATAGTAAAGGCCAAAGGGTCTTCTTTCCAAAGACACCAAAATTGTGTGTGTGGCACACTGAAGTCAGGAGCTGTTACCATTTTAAGTTAGTTAGTCATTTTCAGCTGTGATTCCCAATATGGGGGGTGCAGGTTAACAGGTTAAATGGAGTCATGTTGATGTTATGAGACCGAGTTTGACTTTATGAGTTTAGGAGCGTGATGGCCTGGGGGAAGAAGCTCCTCCTAAGACTCTCAGTTTTTGCCATCAGGCTATGGAAGCGCTTACCAGATGGTAGCAAAATGAAGAGACGGTTACCAGGGTGATTTGAGTCCTTGATGATTTTGACAGCTCTGCTTTTGCAGCGTTTGAGGTAGATGTCCTGCAGGGAGGGGAGAGAAGACCCTGAGATACGCTCAGCTAAGCGCACAACTTTCTGCAGGACTTTACAGTCCTGATTGGAGCTGTTTCCATACCACACTGAGATACACTGAGTCAAAACACTTTCTATGGTCCCTGTGTAGAAAGTTTTCAGGATTGCTGGTGAGACCCTAAATTTCCTCAGCTGTCGCAGATGGTACAGTCTTTGCCTGGCTTTCTTGACCTATGTTTGAATGTGTGTAGTCCAAGTCAGGTCCTCTGGGATGTTTACACCGAGGTACTTGAAGCTGCTCACCCTCTCCACAGGGGTCCCACTGATCATAAGAGGAGTGTAGGGCCGCTGCTGACTCTTTCTGAAGTCCACAAACAGCTCTTTAGTTTTGCTCACATTCAGAGAGAGACAGTTGTCCTGGCAACATGATGTAAGTCTCTCTACCTCATCCAAGTATGCGGTCTCATCATTGTTGGAAATGAGGCCCAGAACCACAGTATAATCAGCGAATTTGATAATAGATGTGGAGCTGTGAGAGGACATGCAGTTGTGTGTGTAGAGAGAGTAGAGCAGGGGACTCAGGACACAGCCCTGTGGGGCTCCTACGTTCAGGGACAGATCCGGCTTCTGGAGGTGAAGCTGGATCTGTGTGACGTCACACAGACAGGCATCTGAGATCGGCTCTATTTGAGAAAGGGGAAATGATTTAACGAGATTAAAAAAAACACTGGGTGGATCTTTATCATTATACGGTGGTTGTGTACACACACTGCCAACACGCATTTCAGTTCAAACAGCTTGTAAAAGTGCATGTCGCATCCGATGACCCCTTTAAAGGTATTACTGCTCTTACTGTTACTGCTGATCCATTTGGTATTTTTATCGGTTGTTTTTGTTATTTAAAAACAAAATCCTTTGTGTCCCTTTGGCTCAATTCTCAGGATGTGAACTTTTTCTCTCGAAACTATAAAACTATGAAATATGTTCAAGCTCTCTGAACAATTATTTTCTTGTTCTGTTTACATGTAACACACTGCTACACAAATAAATGTACTGTATACATTCAAATGTGCATATTCTTTTTCTGTGTATGATAATATAGACTTTTCCCAGTAAACTTTTACCTACCATTGAAATCAACCTGTGAACACATCCATGTTGGGCCCAAATTAGTTGCACCTAGGGCCCGGTCAATTTTGTCCCATAAAAGAACACATCATCTTCTGAGAATCTTTTATTAATTGTTCAAAAAACATGCTGAAAACAATGAATCAAACACATCAGGGTTATGTTTAGTAGTATCAAGGCAATCCCATCAATAACTCGTTACAGAATAAGAAGACAGGGCTGGATCTTCCTGTTGTGTGGCCATCCCTTCAGTATTTGCATTCAAAGCAAACTCAGGACAGGATTCAGAAGCTGTTGTGAAGTCCTCCATGTACAGAGTTGTTGATCCCAGGATAACTGCAGAGAGCATTTCCGGTTTCCGGTTTGGTAAGGGCATTCTTTATAAGCAATCCGCGGCTGAGTTTTGAGCTCCAGGGGGGTTCACACCGGCTGTGTCTGAAATGGCATACTCAATGAGTAGGCACTTAATTTCAATAAGTACTTACTTAACTAGCGCTAAAAGAGTACTCTGCAGCCAAATCTCGTTGAGTATGAATGAGATCCGGACATCATCTGCCATGTTTACGCTATCATGTGATCTACAAGCGTATAACAAGCACAACAACTTAAGATATGAGTGACAAATTTAATTAATCTATCTGTAAATATTTTGATGTTGATAATTTGCTCATTTTGTGGTCTTGTTGAAGAAACGGCTGCCCTTTTATTGTGACTGTACTATAACCAATAAATTTGGGGTTGACTTAAGTTTTTATATTTTTAACTCTACTAATATGACCTACAGTTTAATCCTTAAAGATATATATATTTTTATTATGTTCAACACGCGTGGTGATCGTGTACTGGAACACGCGTGGTGATCGTGTACATCAACACGCATGGTGATCGTGTACTGGACCATTGCTACTCCCCCTTCCGGGATGCTTACAAATCCCTCCCCCGCCCACCTTTCGGGCAAATCGGATCATTCTTCTGTTCTGCTCCTGCCTGCTTATAGGCAGAAACTGAAACGTGAAGCACCCGCCCTCAGGACAATTCAATGATGGTCGGACCAATCGGACGCTATACTACAGGACTGTTTTGATCACGTGGACTGGGACATGTTCCGGGCAGCATCTGATGACGACATAGAGGCGTACTCAGATTCTGTAACGTGTTTCATACGGAAGTATATAGAGGATGTAATTCCGACCAAAACAATACGCATCTACCCCAACCAAAAACCGTGGATTAACAGCGATGTTCGATCAGCCTTGTCAGCGTGGACATCTGCCTTTAAATCCGGAAACACTGACGATCGGAAACAAGCCAGTTACGATCCCAGGAGATCCATCAAAGCAGTCAAACGACAATATAAAAACAAAGTTGAAGAACAATTCAACAACCCAAGAAGCATGTGGCAGGGCATCAACAACATCACAGGTTTTAAAGGGAATAAACCAGCTACTGTGAACATTGCGGCCTCTCTACCGGATGAGCTGAATACCTTTTATGCTCGTTTCGAGGTTCATAACACCGCCCACACAGAGTGCGCTCCCACGGCTGCTGCAGAAGAGGTGAGTCCACTCTCCCTTTCTGTCGCGGATGTAACTCGATCCTTCAAACGGGTGAACATCCGCAAAGCTGTGGGTCCGGATGGCATCCCAGGTCGTGTGCTCAAAGCATGCGCTTACCAACTAGCTGGGGTTTTTACAGACATCTTCAATCTGTCCCTCTCTCTGTCTGTGGTTCCCTCATGCTTCAAAGAATCCACCATTGTGCCCATACCTAAGAAAAATAAAATCACATGCTTGAATGACTGGAGGCCCATTGCTCTGACACCCATCTTCAGCAAGTGTTTTGAGAAGCTCATCAGAGACCACATCTGCTCTGTGCTGCCTGCCTCACTGGACCCACTACAATTTGCATACCGCAGAAACCGTTCCACAGACGACGCTATTGCCTTCACACTGCACACAGATCTCTCCCACCTGGAAAAGAAGAACACCTATGTGAGGATGCTGTTCGTGGATTATAGTTCAGCATTTAACACCATAGTGCCTGGCACACTGGTTGAGAAGCTCCAGACTCTGGGACTGAACAGATCTCTGTGCAGCTGGATCCTGGACTTCCTGACAGGCAGAAGTCAGGTGGTCAGAATGGGCAACAACACCTCATCTCCCCTGATCCTCAACACTGGTGCCCCGCAGGGCTGCGTCCTCAGCCCACTCCTGTACTCCCTGTACACACACGACTGTACAGCTACACACAGCGTCAAATTTGCCGATGACACAACAGTGATAGGCCTGATCACCGACAACGATGAGATGGCCTACAGAGAGGAGGTGAGTACCCTGACTAAATGGTGCCAGGAGAACCACCTCTCACTCAACATCGACAAGACCAAGGAGCTGGTGGTGGATTTCAGGAGACAGAGCAGAGAACACACACCCATCTCCATCGACAAGACACCTGTGGAGCGGGTAAACAGCTTTAAGTTCCTCGGCGTTCACATCAACGAGGATCTCACATGGTCTGCTCACACAGACGCAGTGCTGAAGAAGGCACATCAGCGCCTTTTCTTCCTGAGACGGCTGAGGAAGTTTGGAATGATCCCCAGCATCCTCAGATCCTTCTACACCTGCACTGTGGAGAGCATCCTGACCGGCTGCATCACCACCTGGTTTGGAAACAGCACCGCTGGCAGCCGCAAAGCTCTGAAAAGGGTTGTGCGAACTGCCCGCCACATTGTTGGAGGTGAGCTTCCCTCCCTCCAGGACATCTACACCAGGCGGTGTATAAGGAAAGCCAGGAGGATCATCAAGGACTCCAGCCATCCATCCCACAGACTGCTCTCTCTGCTGCCCTCAGGGAGACGTCTCCGCAGCAGCCGATCCCACATTAGCCGACTGAGGGACAGCTTTTTCCCTCAGGCTATCAGGCTAATGAATAGTCAGAACTAATTCACCCTACATCACACTCCCACTCACACAACATGCCATGCACTGCACTTTAACACCGTTCTACTGGACTACACGCACACTGCAATAATACAACCTATCTGCTATCACTGGATACCATACAATGCACATCCACGACATTGCATATGTATAATCTGTTGCACCTTCACATATTACTATGTATAGATGTGTACATAATGTAGAATGTGTACATGCGGTGTATTGGTAACTAAGTATGTCTTTATAGTACACTGTGTGTATTGAGTATGTGTATGTGTATTTTGCATATTGTCTTCTGTACAGTCTGTAAATATGTACTGTCTATATGTAAATTTTGGTTTTTTGCACTTTCTGGAGCACGCTCTCAAGAATTTCACTCACCAAGGCACTTGTGCTGTGGTGATGTGACAATAAAAGTGATTTGATTTGATTTGATTTACAAAACCCAAAATCGTTATCTCTGGAATGTTATTCATTTCTTATTTCATGTGCAAAATAGTTCATCCACATGCAAAACTGTCTTAAATCTCCTTTGTTTTCCTCTTTTTCTTGTTGAATTTCTCTTTTGTTTCATCTCTCATGCTTCTAAATAACAAAAACAACAACAACAAATGCATATTTTGATGCATTATGATTATATGAATATTATGATTATTCAAAGATATTTAATCCTTATGTTGTGTATATAATCTCATACTGTGATGTAGGCAAACCCATTATATTTGTTTTCTGTTTTTTTGTCATAATGATTGTTCATTGTTAAAGATTCAACCATCTTTCCCTGAGCTTGTATGTAATTATAAGTTCTGCAGTAATAGTAATAAAAAGAAGATAAGAGTGACAGGTGCACAAACACCTCATAGCATAATTAACTTGACAACCCTACCTAGTACAGTTTTCCTCCATGTTTGCAATATCTGCACAAAGGAGACGTTGATCAGCTGCTCCGAGATCTCACTTTTGGAGATTACTGTTGATTTTACACTCGAAAAATTAAGAAATTAATATTACTCCAGAAAGCATTGCTAGCCCACCCCAACACTTATGAACAATAATAATGATAAATGCTGACCAATAATTAATTATATTAAATTTTTTAGTAAAACAAGCAATCATATGCCATAGCTATGCATGACTACACACTAGACAAACACAGCCAAGGTGAATACATCTCAATTTTCATTCAAGTAATGAATTAATGTATCTCTGCAGGCGTCACCACCAGTGTGTCCTTCAGCAGGGCTCTTTTCTCCAGGTTGCTGCAGGGGGATTGGGGTCCCTGTAATAAGAGCACTGTAAGTCGCTTTGCATGAAAGCAAATGCATAAATGTAAATGTGATTTTTGTAAATCCCTTTTTGTTTCTAGGGCACAAACGCTCAAAAAAGCAGCTTATTTGGATCACGTGACCCTTCGACAGCGATGCACGTGTAGTCTTTCACTTTGCCACATATTGTATAATCCTGTCAGTAAATCTTGAACCACTCTGCATTGGACCCATCATGAGTGCTTCGGCAGACAAAGGCAATCGGAAAAGAGAGATTGAGCAATCGCCAATGAATAAAAAATTCAAAGATTCCACCGTCTCCAGAGAAAGCCTCAACGATGCTATTGCTAACAGCATTAAGCTAGCACATAAAGAGCAGCAAAGCACTTTGGATTCAGTTGTGACTTCAGCAGTAAGAGATGCGGTGGACTCTGTGCTGATTCCAGCATTGCGTGAACTGCGAGCGGACATACAAGCGACTAACAATTTTGTTAAAGAGCTGAGAGCGGAGATTGAGGCGATAGTTACCGCGGCGAAGCAGACACGTGACCAGGTTGATTCCGTTCAAGCAGCTGCATGTGAGGATTGGAGGACAGTCACGGACTTAGGAAATCAGCTGGAACGACTCACCGAGAAGATGACGGATATGGAGGATAGGAGCAGGAGAAATAACGTACGGCTGGTGGGATTGCCAGAGGGGCGGAGGGCTCCAACGCGGCTGGTTTCCTCAGAGTTAATCTTGCCAAGTGGATTCCTTCGCTGAAAGGCCGTGACATTGAGATTGACCGGGCACATCGCGTGTATGACAGAAGGAAAAACTCTGATCGGCCACGTACTCCCATCTTCCGTGTACTAAGATGGCATGACAGATCGGAGATCCTGAAAGTTGCTCGGCAGGCTTATCCGGTGAAATGCGCACAGGACAATGTCACGCTACTATTTTTCCCAACTTTAGTCAAGCCACAACCATCAGGAGGAAGGCCTTTAATCCGGTTTTAAAGAAGATGACTTCACTTGGTCTCCAGCCCTTCCTCACCTATCCGGCGGTAATTAAACTACTGCACAAAGGGGAGCAGAGGATGTTTGACTCTCCTCAAAAAGCGGAGGATTTTATCAGCTCCCTGTCTCCGCAGAAGAAGTATGCCACGGCTAAACGGGAAGGCAACAGGAAAACAGCGGCCACTATCTCTCAGGCCTGGCGGGAGGGACTTGATGGCCGGGATGGAGGCGGTCCTAGCTGCCCAGGAGGGGATGATGGCAGGATGGACAGGGATGGTTGCTGAACCTGTTTTTTGCTTTTTCTTCTCTTCTACTGGGATATTGTCCCTATCATTCCGGTACAACGATCTCTTTGCTGGTAAGACTAACACCCTTTTTTCTTTTTTTGGAGGGGACTAATGGAGAGTAGGTTTCATTTAGTGATGGGAAGTTCGGATCATTTTACTGACTCAGACCTTTGAGTCTCGTTCAGCAAAATGAACAAATCTTTTTTCGAGTCATTTCGTTCATTTTAGCAAAATATAATTAAAATGTTACGTGCTACTTCCCTAACACATCTACTACTTGTGCAAACGTTGAACACACTACAAACAATACAAAACTATAATGGTATAAGAAACAGAAAAAAATAATTCATTGTTTACCTGGGTCTTTAGCCTATGATTAGCTCAACTCACCTCTTATCTGACAAGATCGGGTTTGAGTCGTTCGTTCATCACGTGACCAGAGGTGGGTAGTAACGAGTTACATTTATTTCGTTACATTTACTTGAGTAAATTTTTTGGGTAACTAATACTTTGAGTATATTTTAAAATGGGTACTTTTACTCTTACTCAAGTATATTTTTAGAGAAAAAACGGTACTTTTACTTCGTTACTGTGGGCGACTCTCCTCTCGTTACTTTTATCTTAATGAAATACAAGTTAAAATTGCTTCAGTTTATTCCAAACGCGCCATCTACTTTTCTCTGGGCAATGAACGATGCCCATTCGCGAATGATTCATTCTTTTGAGTCGATTCTGTTTAAAGGCTTTATCAAACCAGTTGGCAAACAAGTGAATCGGTTCGCAAATCAGTTTGAATGATTCGTTCAGTTCCCTGCCGCATGCGCTGAGTCGTCAGAAGCGGTTCTCACTCAGATAACATCAAGAGCGATGAAGACGTGGCTTTGGATCTACAGTCAGTTGAAAGCAAATCTGCAAAGGCTTGTTTGCTAGAGCTATATGAAGATATTTTATTAGATGAACACCGTGTGTGCTGTCTACTGTACAGTTATAGGCCACGATACCACTATGACATTACCAGTTTGTTGTACATGTACCTTATACATTAAATACAATGTATAATTTATACATTAAGCTGTCACAGAGTATAAAATGAACACCCGCCAAATCCGCGTTAGCGCTTTGCAGCGGTGCGCAACCTGTTCTAGACACAGTTAATATTAGGGGTGTAACGATACGCGTATCGTGTATCGAACGGTTCACGGGCAGTTCCAAATGGAAGTGATCGTCCCTATCCCCTTGGAGTGGGGACTTTGGAGTGAACAGGGCACGTGCGTGTCGTTATTTAGTCGTTTGGAATGCACTTGGTGAAGGGAGTGATCTAATTTCCTCATTATCTTCAGCTGGGATGTTCCCGTGACAACGCAGCACGGTGTCAGTCAGCGGGCTGTCTCCTATTTTCTTTATGACCGCGAAAAGAACTAAAAATACTCTTGTCAGTTTTGATTGTACAGATAAGAATAAGGTATCATTTGAAACTGCAAAGGATCTCCTTTTATTTCTGTATAGTCATAACAACAACGAAATAATGTGCTTTTCTAAAATTAATAAAATAAACGGGGTGCATTCTCTGCCAGCTCTGTCACCTTTCTTCACAGACACGTAAATAAAACAACCTGAATCTCCACGAATACTCGCAAATACATGAGAAATGTATGTATAGAAAGCTTAAAATGTCTACTTTTAAATGAAGTAAGTTACGTCCAAAACAAATATTCTATGTTAAAGTAATCCGTATGAAACTGATGCGATGTCCAGTCTTCCCGTCTCAACTCATTATATCTGATACGGTCCCGCCCACGCGCCGTTCGCGCCTTTCAGATTCAAACAGCCACGTGAGGCACGCGCGAATGTAAACGCCCACATCGCCTCCTCGTAAACAAACAAGTTTATCCCGGCTACTTTCTGTTTCTGGAAGAAGATCTGCTGAGAGAAATAACCCAGAATTTCAAAATGTGTGTTTGTTTGTTTGTTTTTTCCTTCACATAAACAATATACACTATGAAAATGCCAGGTTTTGTAATGTTTTTGTAAAGAATTCTCTTCTTCATTACTCCAGTCTTAGGCCTACTCCAAGTGTAACAATATACACTATACCATTCAAAAGCTTGTAGTCAGCATATACAACCCCAAATCAGAAAAAGTTGGGACAGTATGGAAAACGCAAATAAAAAAAGAAAGTAGTGATTTCTAAATTTACTTTGACTTGTATTTCATTGCAGACAATATGAACACAAAATATTTAATGTTTTGTCTGGTCAACTTCATGTCATTTGTAAATATACATCCTTTCCTGTCATTCAGACCTGCAACACATTCCAAAAAAAGTTGGGACAGTAAAGCATTTACCACTTTGTAATGTTGCCATTCCTTTTCACAACACTTAAAAGACGTTTAGGGACTGAAGACACCAAGTGATGAAGTGTTTCAGGTGTAATTTTGTCCCATTCTTCCTGCAAACAAGTCTTAAGGTGGGCAACAGTACGGGGTCTTCGTTGTCGCATTTTGCGCTTCAAAATGCGCCACACATTCTCTATTGGAGACAGGTCGGGACTGCAGGCAGGCCAGTCAAGTACCCGTACCCTCTTCCTCCGCAGCCAGGACTTTGTAATGTGTGCAGAATGTGGTTTTGCATTGTCTTGTTGAAATATGCATGGACGTCCCTGGAAAAGATGTCTTCTTGAAGGCAGCATATTGTGCTCCAAAATCTCTATGTACTTTTCAGCATTAATGGTGCCATCACAGAAGTGCAAGTTACCTTTGCCAAGGGCACTGACACAACCCCATACCATGACAGACCCTGGCTTTTGGACTTGTTCTGGTAACAGTCTGGATGATCCTTTTCTTCTTTGGTCCGGAGCACACGGCGTCCATTCCTCCCAAAGAATACCTGAAATACTGATTCATCTGACCACAGTACACGTTTCCACTGTGTGATGGTCCATCCCAGATGCCTCCGAGCCCAGAGAAGTCGACAGCGCTTCTGGACACTGTTAACATAGGGCTTCCTTTTGGCACAGTACAGTTTTAACTGGCATTTGTGGATGTAACTACGTATTGTGGTACTTGACAAAGGTTTGCCAAAGTAGTCCTGAGCCCATGTGGTGATATCGCTTATAGATGAATGACGATTCTTGATGCAGTGCCGCCTGAGGGATCGGAGATCACGGTTGTTCAACTTAGGCTTGCGCCCTTGTCCTTTACGCACTGAAATTCCTCCAGATTCCTTGAATCTTGTAATTATGTTATGCACTGTTGAAGGTGAAATATCCAAATCTCTTCCTATCTTTCTTTGAGGAACATTGTTTTTAAACATTTCAATAATTTTCTCACGTATTTGTTGGCAAACTGGCGATCCTCTGCCCATCTTTGCTCCTAAAGGACTAGACGTTTCTTGGATGCTGCTTTTGTACCAAATCATAATTACAATCACCTGTTGACATCAACTGTTTCAAATCACATCATTATTTAACCAATTTACCTCATTACTAGCCCTAAATTGCTCCTGTCCCAACTTTTTTTGGAATGTGTTGCAGGTCTGAATGACAGGAAAGGATGTATATTTACAAATGACATGAAGTTGACCAGACAAAACATGAAATATTTTGTGTTCATATTGTCTGCAATGAAATACAAGTCAAAGTAAATTTAGAAATCACTACTTTCTTTTTTTATTTGCGTTTTCCATACTGTCCCAACTTTTTCTGATTTGGGGTTGTAGAAATTAAAACTTTTTAGCACACAAGTAATGATAAAGACATTTATCATGTTACAAACTATGCTGTTCTTCTGAACTTTCTATTCATCAAAGAAAAAACAACAACTTCTCAGCTCTTTTTAACAGAATAATAATAAATGTTTTTTGAGCAGCAAATCAGAATATTAGAATGATTTCTGAAGGATCATGTGACTGGAGTAATGATGCTAAAAAGTCAGCTTTGAAAGACAGCTTTGATTGTTCATAATAAACTGTTTAACTGCCCTTGCAAGTGAATCTCAAGTTATTTTGTGTGATAGCTAAATATATTCTAAATAAACTACAAACAAAAAATATATAAATTAATCAATAAAATGATTAATTTACTTAACGTGTTAAAATTGATTTACAGTACTTTTTTTGCTGTCCTCTAACTGTTTGGACTTGAATAAAGAAAGAAAACTTGCACTTAACCTTTTCACAGGCATTTTGTTTTCATAGTTAGACATATCGGGATGTATCATTATATGATTGTCTAGCAATATATTGATTATCGCAGAATCGCTGTATCGTGATTATATTGTATCATGAGGTACCCTGCGATTCCCACCCATGTGTGTATATATATATATATATACTGTATATAGGAGGGGGGGGAGTTTAGTTTGTCACCTTTTTCACCCCTGATGAATTTGCACCCCTGATTATTATTATTTACTCTTACAGTTACGTGATGTGTTTCTGATCTCAAATTGTAGCTTTTTATTTCTTACAGTTTATAAATGTGTGAATTTCTGTCATAATGGTTCTTTTCCATAACACTGAATGTGGTAACAAAGGTAATACACTAAAGAGTTGGTTATTATTATCATTATTAAGTCTTTTTCCCTCAGACTGCATAGGTTTAGCTTATGAGGCTGTCACGTGATGAACGAACGACTCAAACCCGAAGACTCGAGATGAACTAATCAATTCTCTTTCCGGCTCAAACTCCATAGGTTACGCGTATGGGGCTGTCACGTGATGAACGAATGACTCAAACCCGAAGACTCGAGATGAACTAATCAATTCTCTTTCCGGCTCAAACTCCATAGGTTACGCGTATGGGGCTGTCACGTGATGAACGAACGATTCGAAAAACCCGAAGACTCGAAACAGGTGAACTAATTGAGTACAGAACCTATAGGATGTTGTGCATGCGCGACTGAACGAATCACTCCCTGAGACGACTCGTTCTTCCCGAGTCACATTAAAGATTCGTTCAAAACCGACCCATCACTAGTTTCATTACAAATTTGTTTTGGCTGTGTGAGCATTTCGGGGAACATGTCTTGCGTTGAAGTAGATCGGTCACGTACCATCACTATTTTTTGTTGCTCAATCAGACCTACGTTCTCGGTAATGTGCGGTCTGAGTTATTTCTTGTTTATGGTTGTCGGTTTTTCATGTTTCTATGTTGTTTTTATTTTTTACAACAGACATTTATACTTTTATTTATTTTACCCTATTTCTAAAAGGATTTTTCACCTAGGAGGTTTGGTATCTAAAATGCACATCAGCGTTTACATGTTACTTACAAAATGGAAGTGCTTCTGCTTTTCTTTATTTACTGAATACTAGGGCTGCACGATATATCGTTTCAGCATCGATATCGCGATGTGCGCATCCGCAATAGTCACATCGCAGGATGTGCGATGTTTAGTAGGCCTATACTTTTCGTTATATATATATACTGATTGTTTTCTTTGCTCACACACAGACACTGCATCTACACCAGACGCGACAGCTGTACAGAGATATCCATTTTTAAATAAATTTAGTAGCAGAGCTACTGCAAGATTTCAGTGCTGGAAATCCATTTATCCTTTGCTGAAACTTCCACGTTGTCGAGGAGAGCGCTGATCAAGGTTGCTTAGCAACGGCAGAAGCCACGAACGCGCAAGCTCCAGAGCGCTTAGGAAAGAAGGAGAAAGCAGCGCGGCTGGCATTTTCACCGCGTTTTTAGCCACAACATGTGAACGGCCCAAGTCTGTCTACACTGGACGCGACAATGCTACTGTTACAAATCATTTGAACTTTTGTGTCAGTACGTCATAAATAGAGCGAGGCATCAGTTAGAGCGGGGATTTAGACCGGGATTAGAGCGGGAATTTGTCGTGCCGCGCATGCATCCAGTGTAGACAGACAGCATCAATGATTATGGGTTCTACAGTATTTTGTGGCGTCTCGCGTGTCAGGTGTAGACAAGGTTAGAGCCACGCAGATGCTATGGTTGTAATTTGTTTATTTTCTATGCTGATTTACTCACCTATAAAATCACCCCAATCATTGATTTTTTTTTTTTTTACAAATAGAGATTAAAATCATCTGGTGATTATTTTATTTTTTTTCATATCGCAATATATATTGCAGAAAAACAAAATATCGCAATGTGAGTTTTTTCCAATATCGTGCAGCCCTACTGAATACAATCTTGGGATTATGAATATTCAATGCATACTCTAAATATTTTATCACTGAAGGTGAATGGTTTAAATTCTGCTGTTAAACGAACCCGTGTGTTAGAATATTTACACCGTAAATCGATTTCCTGTGCGCTAATACAAGAGACACATTTAAAACAATCTGACGTGGCACGTTTCCAGAATAAGTATTATAAATTAGCAGCCTTTTCCTGCGCTCTCAATAAAACTAAGGTGGTGCTTATCCTTGTTAACCGGAAGTTAAATTTAACAATTGAACACCTTGGTAGTGATGAGAAGGGTAGTTTTTTTTCATCCGATGTAAAATATATAATAATAGGTTAGCATTGGTCTCTATTTATGGCCCGAATGAGACATTCCTTACACAGATTTCCAAAACTCTACTTGAGCAGATTGATTGCCCTCTAGTGATGGGTGGTGATTTTAATGCTGTCGTAAATCCTGCTTTAGATAAATCTCAATCTGATAAAACAGCCAATCCATCCTCTAAATTACTGAATAAATTTATCACTGAGCTCAACTTAATCGATCTTTGGAGAATTCAGAATACTAAATCTAAGGACTTCACTTTTTTTTCTAATAGACATAAGACTTTTTCTAGGATAGACTACATATTTCTCAGCCCATCTTTAATTTCATCTAATTCCTCCATCTCTATATTACCAATTTTATTATCTGATCATTCTGCTGTGTTGTGCAGTGTTCCTCTTTCCGATGTTAAAGCCAAGTCCCCTAGATGTCGCTTTAACATATCATTATTAAGTAATCAGACTTTCATTACTTCTCTAAAAGAATATATTAAGGAATTTCTTGAAATTAATAGGACAGGTCACCCATTGAGCATGTTTGGGATGCTCTGGATCGGCATATACGACAGCGTGTTCCAGTTCCTGCCAATATCCAGCAACTTCGCACAGCCATTGAAGAGGAGTGGACCAACATATCACAGGCCACAATCAACAACCTGATCAACTCTATGCGAAGGAGATGGCAAATGGTGGTCACACCAGATACTGAGTGGTTTTCGGACCCCCCCCCCTGGACCCCCCCAATACAGTAAAACTGCACATTTTAGAGTGGCCTTTTATTGTGGCCAGCCTAAGGTACACCTGTGCAATAATCATGCTGTCTAATCAGCATCTTGATATGCCACACCTGTGAGGTGGATGGATTATCTCGGCAAAGGAGGAGTGCTCACTAACACAGATTGAGACAGATTTGTGAACAATATTTGAGAGAAATAGGCCTTTTGTGTACATAGAAAAAGTCTTAGATCTTTGAGTTCAGCTCATGAAAAATGGAGGCAAAAACAAGTGTTGCATTTATAATTTTGGTCAGTGTATATATATACATGTATATATATATGTGTATGTGTGTGTATATATATATATATATATATATATATATATATATATATATATATAAAACATATTTTGTGTTAAAGTATTTAAAGTAAAGTATGTTTAGCTAACATAGATGCTGTTGTGCTCAGTGTGTGAAGAGTTCTGAAGAAGTGTCCCAAAGTATTGTCAAATGTGTCTTAGCGATTGTAAAAAAAATAAATAAAAATAAACTGTAAGTGTCTTAATTCTGTTGGCAAAGTTTCAAAATGTAAATTTCTAACAATTATTTAGATATACGGCTGGCTGTGATTTTCTAATAGTTTGTGAGTTCAACATGTTTTATAAAATTCACAAACATTCACTTCAACAATAATCTGTCAAGGGTTTGTGGTATATTTTGCACTTTGAACAATTTACTTGACTACTGTACAGAGTATTGAACGAGTCTGAACGATACATGCCTCTTCACAGCCCACATGACATGACTCAAATGTAATGGTCATTTTTATTTAAAAGAAAACTGTTCAAACATTTAAACAACAATAAAAAATAAATACATAATGCACACAAAACACCAGTGCTTACAGTACAGTAGTCAAGTAAATTGGTCAAAGTGCAAAATGTACCACAAAGCTAAGTCTAAAACACAGTAGTGGGTCAGTTTTCATCACAATGGCAAAGTGTAAATTTCTTTCTTTGCTGCAAATATGCCAAACTACGTGCTGAGCTCTACCTGTTCGCCTTCATTATCATTCAACAACTAGTTATTTTCATTCACAAAATGAGATGTACCAGTTTGGTCATTTTGTTCATGAATGACATGTATCAGTTCGTTCAACTCGTTCTCGAACAAGATCTCTCTCGTTCAGACTCAAAAGCAACTCGGTCAGTAAACGGCATATTCGTTCACTACGTTCAACAAATCACATGCTCTGTCACATCTCATACTGACGGGCTATAAAAGGCTATTTTCTCAAGGTTTAGTTATTCTTTGACAGGTTGAAACAGTCCACAGAGCTAATAGCTCCGTGCTGCTCTGGAGGGAGGGATTTCAGTGAACATGAAATATGAGTCAATGGATTACGTGAATGAGAACGATTCATTCACCTCAAAGATTTGTTCAAAAAGAACGATTCGTTCACGAATGTATCATCACTTCACATCAGGTCTCAGCTCGTGTATGCAAGTTTTTGAGTTGGCCTGAACTTGCATGCAGAGAATTGTATAAGAACATCATTTTGTTCATTTAGATTATTTCCTGGCCGACAAACAAAGCTTTATTTCTTTTATTTATATGTGTAAATAGCAGCTTAAACAACAGACCATGTGGATTCACACACTGTCACGTGTGTCTGTGAATGCAGAAAAACTAATTAAGTTGGCTATATAAAAGGAATAAAATAAACAGGACTACACAAAATAAATTTCTCTTTAAAATAATTAACAGATTATCAAAAGAAAAAAAACCTGCACGAGAAGTATATGCTACGCTCATTTTTGTGACAATTTTCAATGCATTTTATTTGTTTTCTTTATATCTTTATTTTATTAAATCCAACTGATTGCGCTGCCACACAACTTATCAGTTCTAGTGTTTCTAACTCAATATTTTCGATCATTCGTACGATGGGATTGGCGGCATATATCACACGTTAACTCTGTCGAAAATTGATTTGTGCACTTGGATTTGCGCATGTTTCTACATTAGATTGATAAATGAGGCCCACTGTGCCTTCACACAACTACAACTAAAAAACAAATGAACCTTCCTCTTGTCCTCTGTTTCAGCTTGTCAAGAACATTGAGGGAGAAGCCAGGCTTCAAATTGTTGGTGACCCTGCTTTCCTCCTCCTAGACAGGCTCATGATATCAACTCGGCTAATTTGAACCCAGTGCAGAGTCATTCAGTGTGTACCTTAGCTTGCTCTGGGTGGGTATTGAATTTATTTTTTGGTATCCTTAAGTCAAGATGGAGGGTACTTCTTAAGACGAGTGACTTTCATTTCAGATGCGGACCAGCTGTGATCACTACATGCTGTGCTCTGCACAATTTTGGTCAAAAAAAGCTGATTTCTGTAATAGCAACTTGGTGGTGGACATCTGTGAAGCCACAGTAAATGTCTCTGTCAAATCAGCAAATGCACTGCTAGGAAATTGTTAGTGGCAACACTGCGAGGGAGGCTCTAACAAGATACGTCACTAATCACTTTCCCCTTCATACAGGGCACCTTCATCAACATCTGTATGAAACACATGTCTCATAACACTAAGGCATCTGTAGTGATATTCTCAAATATCACAAATTCTTAAATCTGAATCTTTCATAGCAAATGAAAAGCACAAAGAGACAGAATAGAGCATGTTAAACAACATACAAAATACTTCTGAACTTAAATCCGAAGAGTTTTGTTACAAAACAAAAGAACAAAAAATGACGCAGTGTAGTGCGATACAAAATAATATTTGTGTAAACGATCTTTTGGCAAAACTGTGCCTACGGTGTCTACTGAGAGCAGCAGCCTTTCTGTTTGTGCTTGAGTGCTTGTATGTGAATGTGTATGTGTTACAGTTTTTCTCAATCAATTTGACACATTTCTCCAAACTCAGGTCACTGTTCTCAAAACAGTTAACACAGTGATCTGAACACTTTGTAATTGTCCAAACAGATTGTAAGGTTTCATTCATTTCATACAAATTACAAATTATGCTAAGAATTTTCTTGAAACACTGAGCACAAAAATCTCAAGTTTTCGTAATAGTTAATACAACCAACCAAATCTTTAAAATATCTGAAAAAGCAATTGTAGCTCCTTTTATTGGTTTTACACAAATCACTAACATTTATGTACCATTTGTCCAAACACAACAAACAAAACCATGTAATTTGTAATATCATCAGATGCACATGGTATATTTTCAGTTGGCCCCAAACTAATAACTGCTTATTTAATAACACAACACAGGAAACACTGCAAAAAAATTAGTGTAAATATATATTTTTTATTAAATTAAATATAAAAGCATAAAAATAAAACATTAAAAATATTAATAATGGCCTTAATAGTATATAAATAATTTTAAAATGACACTGTAGGGTAGAAGTCAGTTTAGCAACATGCTAAAATCAGACTCTATTAAAAAACCTTTTAGGTCAATTCCTGAGAAACTTGTTAAAACCTGTTAACATGCACCATGATGCCAGCGCACTGAAAGCTCTTTGTTTGCACACGTCATTGTTTTCAAACAGATAAAGTAAAACAGGACAAAATGAATCTTGACAAACTATATATCATTTTGAAGGTCTAAGCCTCTAGCATCGACGACAGATCGCTGTTTTTCGATAGAAAGCTTATAAAGGAATGTATTTGCTAAATTTGTGTAAGCAGTACACATCAAAACATGTATAAAAAACCCTGCAGTACATACCAGATTCATCCTGATAACGACTCTCAAACGTATCCACTGCTGTAAATCCCGGTTTCGTTTGAGAGATAAGGGTCCAGTGAACAACATTCCATCGAGCACTTTTAGTCCAAAGAAACAACAACGTTGTAATTTGGATCGTTATTCATTTGTTTACGTCTCATCTCTTCAGGGAGAGTTATTGTTTGTGTCCGTTATGGAACAAATTACGCTCAAAAACAGCGTCTTGGTGGTAAAAAAAACAGCATGATTTTGTAGCAGGCAATGTCCCAAACAGAATGAGACCATCCAAAAAAAAAAAAGTCAAAGATGCACGGAAGATTGTTTATTTGAATTCTGGCGCTCCCTCGCGACGGCGCGTGATGCACGCTGTGACGCACCTGTCATCTGATGGGGGCGTAACTTAGCGATCTTTTTTGCACAAATAAACCTTTCTTTTTTTTTCTTCTTCAACAGTTTTCATATATGTTTGCGTGTTTTGTGGGGAATTGCCTGTATCTGTATGATTAACATCTGTATGGCTGATAATCAGCATGTAATTACTGACTGTTCACAGATATCAGTGTGAATGCAGTCTATATTCACCTTATTTTGCAACGCGGAAGTAAATACGATGACGTACTTCCTTATAATGTGTTAAACTTCTGTTTCGCTAGCCGGTAGGTAAGGAGCGTAATGGGCGATGTGGTGGGAGCACACACAGAACACTATTAAATACTGTGATGGTAAATATTTACCACACCCGCGGTGTATAACACAGTGGGAGGAAGAAATGAAGAAGTAGCCTGCCATAACTTTTAAGACATTTTTAATTATTTCATTTTGTCGCTTGGAGTAGACAGGTCTTTGATACGGAATTATAAAAGCACTGAGGCATATCAGTAAGCCTACCTGCACAGCGGAAAGGCGGTCGAGTGCTGGTACATGAAACAGAAAGATAATTTGTGTTTTTAAAAGCAGACGTGAATCCCAGTACTGTTATGTGATTGCATTGAGGAGTTAGGTAAATGACTAATGTCTCCTTTTTCTCTTTCATCTGTGAAAGCATTTGTTGATCGTTTTAATGTAGTAATTAAATATTTTTTTGTCCTTACCCGTAAACTGATTAATATACTGTGCAGAATTAGGGCTGAGTAATTGCATCCAAATTAAAAGTTATAAATAACTAAAATATATGCGTGTGCTTTTTATTATATATATATATATATATATATATATATATATATATATATATATATATATATATATATATATATATACGTGTATATATATACAGTGCCCTCCACTAATATTGGCACCCTTGATAAATATGAGCAAAGGCGGCTGTGAAAATAAATCTGCATTGTTTATACTTTTGATCTTTCACTCAAAAAATTCACAAAATTCTAACCTATCATTGAAGTAAAACAATTGAAAGTGGGGAGAAAATCTCATGATGAAATAAATGTTTTTCTCCAATGAATGTTGGCCACAATTATTGGCACCCCTAGAAATTCTTATGAGTAAAATATCTCTGAAGTATATTCCCATTCATATTTACATTTTTTTAGCACACCAGGGTGACTAGGAGCATGAAATTGTCCAGCCATGACTTTCTGTTCCACAGGATTATAAATATGAGGAACACAAAGGTCAAATTCCCTTTATCATCCATCACAATGAGAAAAAACAAAAAATATATTTCTGATGTGAAGAACAAGATTGTTGAGCATCACAAAATAGAAAGTGGCAGTAAGAAAAGAGTTAAAACATTGAAAATCTCCATTCCCACCATCAGGGTAATAATTAAGAATTTCCAATCAACTACAGATGTTAAAAATCTGCCTGAAAGAGGACGTGTGTCTATATCGTCCTAATGCACGCTGAGGAGGAGAGTTTGAGTAGCCAAAGACTCTCCAAGGATCACAGCTGGAGAACTGCAGAGATTAGTTGAGTCTTGGGGTCAGAAACCTAAAAAAAAAAAATCAAACATCCCCTAAATCACCACATGTTGTTCGGGAGGGTTTCAAGAAAAATTGTCCTCACTCATCCAAAAACAAACTCCAGCAAATTCAGTTGTCAGACACGACTGGAACTTCAAATGGCACTGGCTTCTATTGTCAGATGAAACTGAAAAAATAGCTTTTTGGCAGCAAACCCACCAGATGAGTTTAGTACAAACAGGGATAAAAAAGTACCCCATGTCCACGGTTAAATATACTGCTGGATCTTTAATGTTGTGGGCCTGTTTTTCTGCTGGAGGTCCTGAACATCTTGTTCAGATGCATGGCATCATGGATTCTATCAAATACCAACAGATAAAAAATCAAAACCTGACTGCCTCTGTTAGAAATCTTATAATGGGCCGTGTTTGGATCTTCCACCAGGACAACAATCCAAAACAAACATCAAAATAAACACAAAAATGGGTCACTGAGCACAAAATGAATCTTTTACCATTGCTGTCTCTGTCCTCTGACCTGAACCCTACAGAAAATGAGTGAGGTGAACTGAAGAGAAGCAGCACCGTCATGGAGCTGTGAATCTGAAGGATCTGGAGAGATTCTGTATGAAGAAAATGGTCTCTGATCTCTTATCAGGTGTTCTCCAAACTCTTCAGGCATTATATGAGAAAACTCAGCTGTTACCCTGGGAAAAGGATGTTGCAATAATTGGGTGCCAATAATTGTGGCCAACATGAAATAGTGAAAGCATTTATTTCATCATGAGATTTTCCCCCCACTTTCAATTGTTTTACTTCAATGATAGGTTGGAATTTTGTGAATTTTTTGAATGAAAGATAAAAAGGATAAACAATGCAGATTTATTTTCACAGCCGCCTTTGGTCATATTTACCAAGGGTGCCAATATTAGTGGAGGGCACTGTATAGTTTATTATTATTTATATAGATTTTTATTTTGGATGCAATTAATCGTTTGACACCCCTATTCAGAATGTTTTCCATTTGTTCCATGATTTTGAAAAAGTGACAAATTGACGATTATTTACCTAGCATTGCTAAACTGTATCATTTTCAGTGAAAAAAAAATCTAAATAAACTGCATCTTGACATTTTAATTGTGTTTGTGTGTGTGCATATATAAGGAGAAAGAAGTAATATAAGATCTTGAAGACATTTGTGTAAAAACAGTATATTTAATGGTCACACTGAATAATTCCAAACAACTACACAATGTAACCAAAATTACTACACCATTCTAAATTTCATATAAAATGCCATGGAATGTAGACTCTCATGTGCTCCTCCATTGTATCAGTCCAGTAGGAGATAATTTGGCTTACTACAATCTGGGACACATCAAAGTGTTCAGCAATATCTCCTTGTAGTAAATTCAACTTCAGCTTCATCATGGTCATCAGAATTTGATCCATTATGTGCATCTTAAAACTGAAAGTTTAGAATTGCTGGACATATTTAACATGTTCTTTAAAGTCACTAAGGGTGAAGCCAGTGTACAATACAGAGCTAGTGTCATTCTTGAGAATGGCATCACTGTACTGAAGGGGCAGCTACAACGGTCTCATGGTCACCTTGTTGATCATCTGCAAAACACAACACTGAAGTCAGTCAGATGCTCAGGAGAAACTGATACATTCTCTACCACCATTTACAAAAAGTATTACAAAACAGTAGCAAAAGTATTTTGTACGTGGCACCATGGTGTTCCAGTCATACTACAGTGGTATTTTTATTCAATACAATCACAGTACCTGGCTTTAAGGTATAGTTCACCCAAAAATGAAAATTTTCATCATTTACTCAACCTCGAGTGGTTCTAAACCTGTATAAATTTATTTGTTCTACTGAACACAAAGGAGGATATTTGGAATAATGTTAATATACAAACTATTTCTTACTACTATGAAAGTGAATGGGACCCAAGATTTGCTTGGTTACAAACATTCTTCGAAATATCTTACTTTGTGTTCAGCAGCAAAAAGAAATTAAACACAGGGTTGGTTAATAAATTACAGAATTTAAATTTTAGCTATCCCTCTATGTGCTTTTTTGTAACAGTTTTCTACTGTTATCAACTTCAGCTTATCACTAAATATTTTTCAAGCACAATAGTAGTGTCATCGATAAAGAAATAGTTTAAACGATGTCTTTTGTTAGAGCACATAACTTAACAAGACGCTGTAACATACCTGTTTGTGGATATATCCTGACGAGACGTCGCCTCAAAGTCTTCAATGGAGCATCGTTTCTCAGGGGACGGATGATTTTCCGTGGGTCTGCCATCAACGAAGTGGAAAGAGCAAACATACTGTGGTTTCTTTAAGTTTAAGGCTTTTAACCAAAGCCGACGAGCTTCTTCTCCCTTCGGAGGGGCGTGCAAATCATAAGGTGCCCCACATCCTCATTCATCTCCGGTGTGTGGATTATGGTCAAAACAAATGTCTTGCAGGTATTTTTTATGCTTGAATCAGCTATTATGACACCCCCTAACTGCATAAGGTACGCCAGTCTTTCTGTGCTCCATATTAAAAGTAAACTTGCCTACACTCTACACAGTGAACGCAAAACTATGGAATCACAATACAACTACTATTAGCGGAAGTGCTTTACCGGAAATCTGACACATTATAGTTCGAAAATGGCAGCGCCCACGCTTACATGAAAAATAAGGTGGATAAAAACAATAACTGTCTGTGTGGGTAATCTGTCTGCTTCTGAATTATTTTCTTTTCTTCTGAAAGCATTGTAGATAGTATCATGGAGAGAAGACATGAAGAGGTGATCGCTTTCCTCACTACAAATGAAAGTGAAAAAGAAAGTGACGTGACCAAGTATGGTAATCCATACTTGAAATTAGTGCTCTGCATTTAACCCATCCTAAGTGCACACACATAGCAGTGAACACACACCCGGAGCAGCGGGCAGGCATTTTTGCTGCGGCACCCAGGGGTTCAGTGCCTTGCTCAAAGTCGTGGTATTGAGGGTGGAAAGAGTGCTGTACATTCACCTACAATCCCTGCTGGTACCGAGACTCGAACCTGCAACCTTTGGGTTATGAGTCCGACTCTCTAACCATTAGGCCACGACTTCCCACTGTGTACCAAATGTGTACCCAACACAATATAATAAAATAGGGCTCTTTTAAAAATTAGGAGTCATTTTTCAGTTGCCACCCCCTGTGTGCTTAGGGTCATTGTCCTGTTGGAAGGTAAACCTTCTGCCAGTCTGAGGTTCTGAATGCTCTGGACTGGGTTTTCATTAAGGCTATTTCTATATTTTGGTGCATTGAGCTTTTCTACTACTCTGACGAGTCCCTCAGTCCCTGCCGCTGAAAAACAGCCCCACGGCATGAGGCTGCTACCAGCACACTTTACTTTTGGGTTAGTACTCTGCAGGTGATGAGCAGAGCTGGTTTCCTTCAAACATGATGCTTTGAATTGAGGTTCATCACACAAGAGAATCTTGTTTCTCACAGTCTGTGGGTCATTTAGGTGTTTTTTTTGCAAATTCCAAGTGTGTTTTCTTGTGTCTTCACTGAGGAGAGGATTGAGTTTGGCCACACAGCCATAAAGACCAGGGGCCGTATGTATAAAACTTCTCAGAAATGCTCTCAAGAATAGTCTTAACCTTTGACCTAAGTGTCAAAAAATTCTTAGTAAAAAGTAGGACTTTTCTAAGAGTAGGAGACTTTTATAAAGAAGCTAAAAGCAACTTTCAGTAAAGTCTAAGACTGATTCTTAATTGTTGACTGAGGTAACACTTAAGTGTTGTGAACTAAGGACTACAATGATGTCAACACAAAATGGCTGACCTTGACCTCTGAATCAGCCAATAGTGAGCCTGCTCATGTAAATTCACAGCAGCACAACGCCAATGATTTAATGTAACTACAATAAAATAATTTAATTAAGACACTGAAATATGTTAATATTTAAATGTATTTTTTAATGCTTTGCATTGTGCAAAATTATCACAAATTATTACTGATGCTTTGTTTTCTAATGGTATGTCTCCTCGTTTACAGTTGAAGCAATGATGTGAACACGAGTTCCATCAACAGCTCCAATAACTCCAGGAAAGCCCACAATCCTGATAAAAGTGGCTTGTTGTTGCAATATGGTTTGGTTGTCAGTTGGAAAGTCAATAAACTGTCATATAGTAGTGGCCAAAAGTGATGTCTGGCCTAGGAAATTTGACATCTTCACCCTTGATTAAAAATAATAATAAAAAAATTGCAAGATTTTGTAAGCATATTGCATAGTTGCTTAGAGTCAGTTGTTTTATTTGTGATAATGCAATGAAACATGCCAAATTGTGCGGTCATAATTTTTTGGCCATGCTGTCATACAAATAAATTATGAACACATGCAAAAACAAGAGGACCAATGAAATGTAAATAACTTATGTTGTAGTCAATGTGTCAGTGTTGCCAATTTAGTGATTTTGTCACTAGATTTAGTGACTTCCTCATCCCTTTAGACACTTTTTTCAAAAGCCTAACAACAAAATCAATTTCTTGGACAAACCTTATCTACATTCCAAGACTCTCCCATGACATCATAAACACGAGTTCACTGATCTACATAAATATAAATATACTGTAGATCAGTGAACTCACCTTTATGAGGTCATCTAGCAACATTAAGTGACCAGTTTTAGCTACTTTCAACTGAAAGCAGTTGCCAACACTGGTCAGTGTTTTTTTTGTCCTTTGTATTTTAATGGTTTAAGTGAAATGTGGGGTCATAAAAAAAATCCACATCACTTTTGGCCACTGTTGTGTTTGGTGGAGTTAGTGCCACAATATGTAAGACCCTGCTTACAGTGTCATCACTGGTGCATTGCTGCATTTTTCCAATTTTCCAGCCAAAAGAAAATGTAATTACTACTTTCATTTCTGCAGTTAGAGCATTGACTTGTTGAGTGGAAGAGGTTATAAAATTTCTTACTTTGTCAGTTACAAAAAAAAAAAAAAGACTTTTTGATCTTGATAATCAAGTTTGTATCGTTTTATCAACTCCACATTATTACACTACACAAGTCCAATATGTCATATTTTCGCTGGAAAGTGTTTGCCTTCTCCTCTTTGCTGCCATCTTGTTACTCCTAACTAGGTTAGGAGACCTCTTCAGCTCTCTTAAATAATTTAGGAGCTGAGACCTAGTCTTAACACTTAGGTACCTTAATGAATCACTCTTATTCTTAAGTCTAGGAATAAGAGTAAAATTATGTCATTCTTAGATTTTTGACACACTTAGGACTAAAATTTTACTCTGAGCGGCTTTATACATACGGCCCCATGGCCCGTATTTATCAAGCCTCTAAGAATTACTCTCAAGAACACTGCTAAGAATTGACTTAAGTGAAAAAAATTTCTTGGCTCAAAGCTGCGATTAAAAGTTAGTTATCAATCATCTCAGTCATAATTTAAGCAAAGTGTAGGACTAAATCTTAAGTGTCAGTCTTAGAGATGATTCACGACACTTTGCTGTGCCACAAACAAGATTTTGGATGACGACATATGCATGGACCAATCACGGAATAGATTTCCTTAATTAAGCATATTCTCAGATAAATTCTCATATAATGGTTAAATTCGTAAAAGGAGTTTACATTCAACACGCATTTGACAATAAAGACTTTTCAAGAGAACACATTATGGCAAGGAAACAAAGCGTCATCACAACTTAATTTAGGGTGCAGAAAGACGATAGTAAAGTGTATCGACGATAGTCAAAGATATCGCCTGTTGCTGATGCCTTTGACGACAGCGAGATGATTATTATTATTATTATCTGTCAAAAATAGACTAGGTGCCTATCTTTAGTGATGCAGCGCGGAGAGCGGCTTCAGAAACTTGCCACGGCGCAGCTGATCAGCTCCGGTGGCCGTAGAGCTATAACGCACCGCAGACGCGTGCAGTGTAAATAAGGGGTAAGAGATTTATTCATCATACAGTGTAGATCCACAGGAACAGTGTAGTTCCTGTGGCTCAGTGGTAGAGCATTGCGTTAGCAGCGCAAAGGTTGTGGGTTCAATTCCCAGGGAACACACATACTGATAAAAAAAAAATGTATAACCATGTATAATGCACTGTAAGTCGCTTTGGATAAAAGCGTCTGCTAAATGCATAAATTTAGATCACATATAATACTCGCGCTAGACTGAAGTCAGTTATGATGTTCTTTGGTAATGTAAATGTTCTTTGCTCATTTTGAATAACTGAGGAAATGTAACTTGTTTCATTAACTGCTCGTCGCCAAACATTTCAAAGACATTCCTCCTCTCCTGAAAGATTTGTGCACGTCTCTGTCTCCTCAGCGCCATCACAAGCCCCTACTGGCAACTCCTAACCACTTGAGAGACCTCTCCAGCTGTCTTAAATAACTGGGAGAGTAACAGTGATTCTTAGCTTTAAGAAGTTTGATAACTTGCTTTTATACTTAAGTTTGAAAGTAGGAGTAAATTTCATGAATTCTCAGCACTTAAGACTAAAATGGCACTTTGAGAAGCTTGATAAATACGGGCCCAGATCAGTGGTGTGTTGCAGTGATGTTTGTCCTTCTATAGGTTGCTCCCATCTCCACATATTATCATGGAGCTCAACTGGAGTGACCATCAGGTTCTTGGTCACCACTCTAGACAAGGCCCTTCACAATCAATTGCTCAGTTTGGCCGAGCGGCCCGCTATAGAAAGAGTCCTGGTGGTTCCAAAATTCTATTTACGGATGATGGAGGCCACTCTGCTCATTGGACCTTAAATGCTGCAGAAATTGTTCTGTACCTTTCCTCAAATCTGTGCCTCAAAACAATTCCGTCTCAGAGGTCTACAGACAATTCCTTGGACTTGGTTTGTGCTCTGACATGCACTGTTAACTGTGGGACCTTAAATAGACAGGTGTGTGCCTTTACAAATCATGCATAGGGGCATTGTCATGCTGGAATAGGAAATAGCCCTGCCCAAACTGTTGCTATAAAATTAGGAGCACACAGTTCTCTATAATAGGCATGGGAAATGTTGTGAAACCATGATATTTTTGCATACAGTTATCATACCATCAAAATCTCATATCAGTCCATCCCTACTCTAGAATATCATAACATGTTGTAGCATTAAGATTTGTGCTCACGACAATGACTAAAGTAGTCAAACCTGTTCATTAGAAGGGGGTGTCTCAATACTTTTGTCCATATGGCATACCTTTTCTAATGTGTTGCATTGTGTCTGTAAGGTAATCAATGATACGTTGATGAGTCATTGTCAAGATTAGTTACCTTTTTTTTTGATGACAAATAAATAGTGTTTATTGTTATAGCTTTTACTTAATCATTTTTATGGGCATTATTTGTCATATTTTCTAGGTGAGTGAATGTGACCAGTGCCAAAGGGTGGGAAAACCTCTTATAGTAGAAAGCACACTGGAAAGTATTCAGGTATTTTTGCTTTCTAATTGCTAATTTTAAGTATAATGCATTCTGGGCCCGTATTCATGAAAAATCTTAGTGCTAAGAGTTGCTCCTAGTAACAAAATTCTAAGAAAATTCTTAGAAATGTGGGTGTTTCCTCTTAAATTTAAAGAAAAGATCCTAGTAAAGAAAAAAGTAATTCAGAAAGCATCTTAACCCTTAAAAGAGGTCTTAAGGTCCGAAATTGTTAGGAGTACGGACGAGGACTTTTAAGAGGCTTAAGAGTTTCTTTAGCAGTGGAGAAAATGGACGAAACGTGAAGAAATGTGTTGCACACAATGCATGACAGTGAGTTAATAAGACGCTACACATTAGATCGTGCAGGGATCATGTTTGTGACAAATCTTATTAAAGACATGTTAACATCCCTGACACTGCGCAGAAATGCCATAGCACCAGAAATGGACGTAATCACTACATTAACTACATTAACATATTTGGCAACTGGAAAAATGCAACTATGCAGCAGCGATGATTTGGGACTGTTACAGCACTTTCAGAACCTTATTGTGTCGCTGTTCATTCCCTATAAAATACGTTAAGTATGACAGCATGGTAAATAAAAAATAAAGAATATAATGTGTGTGTGTGTGTGTGTGCGCACGCGCGAGAGAGAGAGTACGGTAAAACAGGAAAAATTACGCTTGTAATTTCAAAGTGAAGGCTTATAATAAACCCTACTCTTAAAAGCGCTCTTACTTCCTTCTTGGACAACCAACCAATCACAGTCTTCAAAAGACTGTGTCATAGCTAGCAACGGGGTCAGCCCCGCCTCCTCACTAAGATAAAAGTTTTTGTCTTTTCCTCGCTCAGAGTTGCTCTCAAATTGGTCCTGAATCACTTTTAAGCTAAGACTCCTAGCTAGAAATTTTTCAGCTAAATTAGGAGCTCTCTGAGATGATTCTTAGAATCTTTATGAATACGGGCCCTGGGCCCGTATGTATCAAGCTTCTCAAAGTGCCATTTTAGTCTTAAGTGCTGAGAATTCATGAAATTTACTCCTACTTTCAAACTTAAGTATAAAAGCAAGTTATCAAATTTCTTAAAGCTAAGAATCACTCTTACTCTCCCAGTTATTTAAGACAGCTGGAGAGGTCTCTCAAGTGGTTAGGAGTTGCCAGCAGGGGCTTGTGATGGCGCTGAGGAGACAGAGACGTGCGTGAATCTTTCAGGAGAGGAGGAATGTCTTTGAAATGTTTGGCGACGAGCAGTTAATCAAACAAGTTACATTTCCTCAGTTATTCAAAACGAGCAAAGAACATTTACATTACCAAAGAACATCATAACTGACTTCAGTCTAGCGCGAGTATTATGCGATCTACACTGTATGATGAATAAATCTCTTACCCCTTATTTACACTGCACGCGTCTGCTGCGCGTTACAGCTCCACGGCCACCGGAGCTGATCAGCCGCGCCGTGGCAAGTTTCTGAAGCGGCTCTCCACGCTGCATCACTAAAGATTAAAGTCTATTTTTGACGGATAATAATAATAATCGTCTCGCTGTCGTCAAAGGCATCAGCAACAGTCGATACACTTTACTATCGTCTATCGGCACCCTAAATTAAGTTGTGATGATGCTTCGTTTCCTTGCCATAATGTGTTCTCTTGAAAAGTCTTTATTGTCAAATGTGTGTTGAATGTAAACTCCTATTAGGAATTTAACCATTCAATGTAAATTTATCTGAGAATATTAAGGAAATCTATTCAGTGATTGGTCCATGCATATGTCGTCATCCAAAATCCCGTTTGTGGCACAGCAAAGTGTCGTGAATCATCTCTAAGACTGACACTTAAGATTTAGTCCTACACTTCGCTTAAAGTACGACTGAGATGATTGATAACTAACTTTTAATCGCAGCTTTGAGCCAAGAATTTTTTTCCACTTAAGTCAATACTTAGCAGTGTTCTTGAGAGTAATTCTTAGAGGCTTGATACATACGGGCCCTGGGCCCGTATGTATCAAGCTTCTCAAAGTGCCATTTTAGTCTTAAGTGCTGAGAATTCATGAAATTTACTCCTACTTTCAAACTTAAGTATAAAAGCAAGTTATCAAATTTCTTAAAGCTAAGAATCACTCTTACTCTCCCAGTTATTTAAGACAGCTGGAGAGGTCTCTCAGGTGGTTAGGAGTTGCCAGCAGGGGCTTGTGATGGCGCTGAAGAGACAGAGACGTGCGTGAATCTTTCAGGAGAGGAGGAATGTCTTTGAAATGTTTGGCGACGAGCAGTTAATCAAACAAGTTACACTTCCTCAGTTATTCAAAACGAGCAAAGAACATTTACATTACCAAACAACATCATAACTGACTTCAGTCTAGCGCGAGTATTATGCGATCTACACTGTGTGATGAATAAATCTCTTACCCCTTATTTACACTGCACACGTCTGCTGCGCGTTACAGCTCCACAGCCACCGGAGCTGATCAGCCGCGCCGTGGCAAGTTTCTGAAGCCGCTCTCCGCGCTGCATCACTAAAGATTACAGTCTATTTTTGACGGATAATAATAATAATCGTCTCGCTGTCGTCAAAGGCATCAGCAACAGTCGATACACTTTACTATCGTCTATCGGCACCCTAAATTAAGTTGTGATGATGCTTCGTTTCCTTGCCATAATGTGTTCTCTTGAAAAGTCTTTATTGTCAAATGTGTGTTGAATGTAAACTCCTATTAGGAATTTAACCATTCAATGTAAATTTATCTGAGAATATTCTTAATTAAGGAAATCTATTCAGTGATTGGTCCATGCATATGTCGTCATCCAAAATCCCGTTTGTGGCACAGCAAAGTGTCGTGAATCATCTCTAAGACTGACACTTAAGATTTAGTCCTACACTTCGCTTAAAGTACGACTGAGATGATTGATAACTAACTTTTAATCGCAGCTTTGAGCCAAGAATTTTTTTCCACTTAAGTCAATTCTTAGCAGTGTTCTTGAGAGTAATTCTTAGAGGCTTGATACATACGGGCCCTGATCTGCAAACATATTATTTTTTATTATAATTTTACTATAATTTTTATTGGACTGCTTGCCATTCTTTTTTTAGGTCTCCTCAGTCTGGGAATTGCTTGGGATTGATTTGACAGGACCACTGCCCAAGATAATTGATGGGCATGTGTATATTTTAACAATAACGGATTACTCTCAAAGTGGGTGGAAGCTTTCCCCTTGAAGTCCAAATCTGCTGCAGAAGTTTCAAGGCACCTGTGTTCTGTAATTTACAGACATGGTTGCCTAGTCAGGATTTTGTCTGATCAAGGCAGAGATTTCGTTAATGAGGTGAATCAATAAACAACAACTATTATAATGCCTAATTCTCTTTGCATATAAATGACATACCCACATGATCAAATGCAAAATTTGTATATTCTTTCTTCTCAGATAAACAGCTGCCTTTGTGATCTGCTATGCATAAAAAGGAGTGTGACGGCTGCCTACCATCCCCAAACCAATGGGTTGGATGAAAAAACAAACAACAACATAAAAAGGTAAGGTAGGACTATAGGCGGATTGCACGCAACCTTTACAGCATAAAAATGTTATTCTTGGGCAAAGTGCCAAAAAGTGACTAAGGAATAGACAAAGGAAATTGATGAGCTGGATCAGGTGTGTTTGATTGGAGGTGGAGCTAAACACTGTGGAATGTTTCTTATTATGAGCAGAGTTGTTAGCGACCTCTAGCAGCGAAAACTTACATGTTGTGCTTTTAAATTCAGGCAAGGCTTTGTCAAGGCAACATCAAAATTAACTTAAAGGGATAGTTCACCCAAAAATGAAAGTTTGATGTTTATCTGCTTACCACCAGGGAATCCAAGATGTAGGTGACTTTGTTTCATAGTAGAACTCAAACGATGATTTTTAACTCAAACCGTTGCAGTCTTTGAGTATTATAATTGTAGTCAATGGGACCCACGGATTTGAGAGTAAAAAAAAACATACACAGACAAAACCAAATTAAAACCTGCGGCTCGTGACGATACATTGAGGTCTTAAGACATGAAACAATCGGTCTGTGCAAGAAACTGAACAGTAGTTTTTTACCTCTGATCCAACTGTCCTGAGCACGTTCACAACAGCTGGCGTGTGACGTATGCTTCTACTATGCCAGAGCACGTTGACGCGTCACGCGCCGGCTGTTGTGAATGCGCTCAGGACAGTTGGATCAGAGGTAAAAAATTATATAATTGTAACGGGTCCGACTTGGCTGCTCCAAGCGGTTCTCGAAACCGGGTTTCCGGCATGGGAGGCGGACGCGGTAACTAGGAGGCTAAATGGCTGCTAAAATTGTGCTGCGTGTCTGTTTTTCTTCAAAGCACCAACTTGCCTAATGTTGTTTGATTGCTTGTGTTACATGAGAAAATAAATAATTTTGCCTACCTGATGTAGATTACTGCGGGTTCGGTTCACGACTCGTGCTCTTTATGTGAAACGGTTCTGGTTTGGTACAGAAATAAATTAGTGCTGCTGTCAGATAACGGGTCGGGTGTTCTGTTAAGTAGGCTACTGCTGGTGCACATTTACCAAACAGGACTCTGCTTTGCGTCTCTCCGTCAGATAACCCCATGTGTGTGATGCGCTATTTACAGGTATTTCCCTAAACTGACCCACAGCTCATATATTTTTCTGCCAAGCAGTGAGAATGTAATGATTACGAAAATGACAATTTACTTTTGTTACTTATTATTTAATTTCAGTTAGTTTTTCAATAACTGATGTTAGTTTAGTTTTGTTTTAGTTTTTTTTGTTATCAACAATTTTTTATTATTTTTTTCACACACAACACAACATCCAAAATAAAACAAAACAAAACAGCAGACACATACTCAACATGGTTCAATCAAAAGGGAGGGAGAGAGGGAAGGACAACAAGAACAGAAAAGTTACTCCTTTAAATAATTACGTATATTCAACAAAAAACACTGCCAAGCCTCAATGGTTGAAGGCCTGGCCCCACCGACTCGCGCCGTTGTACATTCACATGAGACAATTTGCAGGAGGCTACGGATACAATATGCCTCTCTACACATGTGTGGTGTAAACCAGTTCTGAATTATTGTCTTCTTCACAGCTGTAAAACCAGCAAACAACATTCTCTTTTGCATTGAACTAATACAGAGATCAGAATCATCATTAAGAAGACATAAACTTGGGTTAACAGACCAATCAATTCTCAGTAATGATGACAAATCCAGGTTTACATGTGTCCATAGACTGATGACGACAGGACATTCCCAAAACATATGCAGAAAAGTGCCTGATGATGTAGTGTTACATATATGGCAGTTCAAATTTGACTGCAGTTTCATTTTAAATCGTTTGTAAGGAGTTATGTATGCTCTGTGAATGACTTTGAAGTGAATAAGACGATGAGCCAGATTTTTAGATGTTAAGCTGAGATTAGACCACACTCTCTCCCAGTCGACAGATAAATTAAGATCAGATAATTCCCTATTCCAAATAGTTTTAATAGAAAGAGGTTTTGTAATACAATCAATAATTTTATTATATATTAAGGAAACAGATGGCCGACCAGCAGATGGTGCAATCCAGTCCCGCATAGGATGAGAGGAAATGGAAGAAGACCAAGGAACGCCATACGCTTTGAGAGCAGAACGTAATTGAAGAAAAACAAAATATGCAGATGCTGGTAGACAAAATTTGGCTCTCAATGCCTGAAATGAACAGAGGCCCTGGTTATCATACATATCACCGCACGTGTTCACACCTAAAGAGGACCAAGAGGGTTGGACAAATGGACGATTTCCACATACAAAGTTCAAATTGTGCCATAAAGGTGTACTGTTACAGAATTTGAAGGGTCCTCCTATCCGACATTCAACCGCTTTCCAGATTTTAATAGAGTTAGCCACAACCGGACCAAATTTATAATTATCCCCTTTTTTTCCTGTGCCAGTAAATAAAATATCTTGAAGTCTATTTGGTTTAACCTTGTCAGCTTCAATCACCCTCCATGAAACTGTAGATTGAGGATCAACCCAATTATGAAGGGCCTTAAGCTGGAACGACCAATAATATAATTCAAAATTTGGTACAGCCAGTCCTCCTGCGCTATTAGGATGTTGCAGTGTGGTAAGTTTAATTCTTAATTCTTCTTTAATTTTTAAAAAGACGCGTGGAGCTCTTTTAGATTTTCTCTTTTGTGAAAGAAAAGTGCTGAAGCGCCCAGGGGAGGTCGCAGCAAGACTGCAGAATGGGAAGCTGTAGCATGCCGAAGAGAAGCAGCACTGGACAGCAACCCCAGCTGACGCGCCGTAACACCAACACTAAAGGCTGTCTTGTAGACACTCGCAGAGATTCAGTCTTGCTAGAAGGCTCGGCTCCGAAGCGAAAAGCTGATGTGCATCTGTAAACGCTCTCCTTTTATACCGGGCGGGGTGCGCGGCAAAGCGCGCATGCCAACTGTCATTGGCTTGTTTTGTTAACACTCAAAAGGTGATTGGGCTCTCGGGCGAGATCCCATTTACGTCAGTCACTATGACGTAACGTCGAACGTGACTGACTGAAAGGGAACTAGTCCCTAGTATTTTACAAACAACAGTGAAGAACAAAATTTAAAATAAACCCAAGTCTTTCTTAAAAGTGTTACAGTCTCTTCTTCTGCTTCCTGAACAAGAACAGTTTGTAAAAACTTCTGCTTTCCTTCATGAAAGAGCAAGCAAACTGCAAGTGACACATAATCATTATAAGACAAATGAACAACATGAAACTCATAAGGAAGCACACTGATATATATCATGAAGCAAAATGAAAACAAGAATACATTTATTTGACATTGTTCTTTGAGTTGATCTGAATCTCACAGTTAAATCTGCTGGTTATGAAGATGAACTTTATTGACTGTGAAATCTTTAGATAATGTTTCTTTGTCATGTCGCTTGTTATAACAGATTTATCCAGATTATATTTTATTGTTTGATGCATTATTGTGTCACATTTGGCAAGGACACGGCATCAGACCTGAAAGTGCTGGATCTGTAGATGATCTACTTACTGTGATTGTTTTTTGTATGACTGTGTAGAGCAGAAGATTGGTTGAAACACTTTCCACATGCAGTGCAGTGATACGGTTTCTCTCCAGTGTGGATCCTCTCATGTGATTTCAGATGTATTGACCTACTGAATCTCTTGTCACAGTGTGAACACTTGTATGGTTTCTCTCCAGTGTGGATCCTCTCATGTGTTTTCAGGTCTCCTGACCGACTGAATCTCTTGTCACAGTGTGAACACTTGTACGTTTTTTCTCCAGTGTGAATCCTCTGGTGCTGTTTTAAACAGCTCGCTGTAGTAAAAGTTTTCTCACACTCAAAGCACATGTACTCTCTCACACCAGTATGTATTTTCTGATGTATTTTCAAACTTTGTAGACGTGAAAAACTCTTTCCACACAAATGACATGAATGTGGCTTCTCCTTTGTATGAACTTTCAGGTGTGTTTTCAGGACTGAAGCTCTCAAAAATGTTTTCCCGCATTGATCACGTGTGTACAGTTTCTCTCTAGTGTGGATATTCTTGTGTAACTTAAGGTTTGCTGATCGTGCAAAACTCTTTCCACACTGATCACAAAAGAACGGTTTCTCTCCAGTATGAACTTTTATATGCTCCAAAAGGTTTCCTTTTATTGTGAAACTCTTCCCGCACTGACCACATGTATACGTTTTTTCTCCCGTGTGGATTCTCTCATGTATTTTCAGAGTTGCTGACAGACTGAATCTCTTACCACAGTGTGAACACTTGTAAGGTTTCTCTCCAGTGTGGATCCTCTCATGCAGTTTTAAACAGCTCGCTGAAGTAAAAGTCTTTTCACACTCAGTGCACATGTAGTCTCTCACACCAGTGTGTATTTTCTGATGTATTTTCAAACTTTGTAGTAATGAAAAACTATTTCCACACAAATTACATGAATGTGGCTTCTCCGTTGTATGAACTCTCTGGTGTTTATTCAGGCCTGAAGCTCTCAAAAATGTTTTCCCGCACTGATCACATGTGTACAGTTTCTCTCTAGTGTGGATGTTCCTGTGTTTCTTAAGACTTGCTGAGTGTGTGAAACTCATCCCGCACTGATCACAAGTGTACGGTTTCTCTCCAGTGTGGATCCTCTCATGTGTTTTCAGGTCTCCTGACCGACTGAATCTCTTGTCGCAGTGTGAACATTTATATGGTTTCTCTCCAGTGTGGATCCTCTCATGTGTTTTCAGGACTCCTGAGTGACTGAATCTCTTGTCACAGTGTGAACACTTGTACCGCTTCTCTCCAGTGTGAACTCTCATGTGAACATCAAGATTATATTTGGATTTCAAATTCTTTTCACACTGAGTGCAGGTGAAAGATTTCTTGGCTCTTCTTTTTTTTAAATCATTCTGTTTGCTTTGACAGCAACTCAAAGGGTTTTCTCCGGTTTTTAAGTGATTTTTTTCCTCAACTTCACTCAATTCTTCATTGTCCTCATTTTTTTCAATCAACTCTGAAATAAAAGCAAAAACAGTACATTTGTCAGTAACTCAAAAAAAGTGAAAATACATAAAATTGAACCCTGATGTAACAAAAGTAGACAATTGCTATACAAAATTTAGATAATTTTGATGCAGTTTTATAAATATATCTATTACATTTAATATATATAAATCCCTGAAACCTGATCTTGATTTTCAATTTATTTTTTAAACATAATAGGCACAAATCCCATGTTTCTGTAGGAAGAACTTTTAAATATGTTTGATCGACAACACGGTTATCTAACATAAATAATGTTGTTGCAAAAAACTACCCAGTTCATAGAAAGTGTCGCTTATTATTTGATTTAGTTATATTATTGAAGATCTCTAAAGATTTTTCCAATTACAACAAACAAAATCTAAAACTACTTGAAACTTTAGAACCGTCAGCATCATGAATGAAGAATAAACACCAACCTGTTTGTTCTTCAGTGTGTTTGATTCTGCAGGGTTCTGGATCTCTCATCTCTTCTCTGTCCTCTTTAATAAACTCAGTCTTTACAGATTTCTTACTGATGATTTGATGCTCGTTTGCATCTGTAAACTGATGGGAATATTCCAGCTGAATTTCTGTGCGGAAGAAGCAGATATGCCCT
The DNA here is from genome assembly GCA_027422415.1 of Schizothorax lantsangensis. Lineage (NCBI taxonomy): Eukaryota > Metazoa > Chordata > Actinopteri > Cypriniformes > Cyprinidae > Schizothorax > Schizothorax lantsangensis. Next base: position 72,646 of record JAPDDO010000340.1, read on the forward strand.
AATCAACAAGAAATCAAAGAGGCTGTAAATCATTATATCACTATATTAAAAGAGTGTCAACACAAAAGTAAGAGTGTCGAGCACATCAGTTTATAAGTCTCATTCAGTAACACTGCACTCACATAAGTGCTAGTTCACACATTCTATGTATTTCTGTTGTCTGTCCTTCTAATTAACAGTAAGAATGAAAAATGAAAGCATAAACAAATCTGATGACACCCATCATCATTAACAACTACAGGTAAATAACTACACTAGAGCATGCGTGTAAATATCCTCCTGAGACCGAAAAAAAATGTTTTGTGCATTTATTTGGCTATTTGTTCATGTCATTACATTGTTTAGCGCTTCTAAAGCTGCTTTGACAATCTGTATTGAAAAAAGAGCTTTAATGGTTACATTATCAATATAATAAAATTCTATATGAATATCCCACATTTCTGACACAATACCTCAAAAGAAACTTACAGCTTGTTTTGCAGTAAATAGTTAATGCTGTAAACTTCAACCAAGTATACAGAGTCCTTGTTTCTTGGGCTTTTTTTTAGGACAGGACAATAGAGACTGACAGGAAAGCATGGGGGTGAAGAGAGGGGAATGAGATCGGCAAAGGATTGCGAGTCAGGATTCGAACATGGATCACTAAAAAAAAGTACTAAAAAATAGAACTAAAATTGCAGCCACATTAAATGCAGGAGTGTGTCCTATTCGTTAGAACATCAGTGCAAGATTTGATGCAGAGTGCGACTTTGCAATCTTCTTCGCGGTCTATAGCATTTTATAATTATTTATACATTTAACTTAACCTGCTTTGTATCTTTATTATTTAATGCAAAAGCAATTTATTAAAACAAGTTTATGAGAGTCATACATCCATTTAATCTTGATCAAGAACAACAAATGATCAACGAATTGGAGCGGCATCAGCCGTTAGATTATTTTAAAATGTCAAATAGCCTTCAGTTTACAGTTATAACTGCATCTGTCTCGAATGTAGACTTGTGAAGATTTGTTTTAATGTGGATCCCATACTGTAACCTAAAGTAAATGTGCTCTATTACTATTCATATTCAAGTATTTGTGTGGAAAATTATTAAGGTGCATATGACAGGGAAGCTGCCGCGCGATCACATTAAATTTTACCTGATAATGTAATAACTTAAAATTGGCGTGGCATACATGAGATATCTACAGAAAGCTTGAAATGTTTACTTTTAAACGAACCAATTCAAAATGAAAGCAAATACTCCCTGATTATGTACATTTACATTTATGCATTTATCCAAAGCGACTTACATTGCATTGAAGTTACAGGTTTTTTGTACATTGATATCAGCTCTTGCTTTCCCTGGGAATCGAACCCATGATCTTGGCGTTGCTAGCGCCATGAGCTACAGGAAAGCTGTAATCTGTGAAGGTTGTATTTCTCTCTAAAGGCATAGGCTACTGTGGAGATGAGAGTCAGCACCATGAATTTCATCTTGCAGCCAACAAGAAAACAATAGTTTATTAATAAATAATTAAAATGTCTCCATTTTCATAATTATTTGGCTATACTTCTGCCTGTGCTTTGTGGCAAACTTAATGTGTGTGCTTGAGCACGGAATATATTAAGGCTCATTATGGATTGGTTCATTTAAGCCTGTAATTTTACGCAAATTTACTGACTTATCTCCCGGATATGATGTCAAGGAACTTCCTCTTCCTTGTTTTGCAACATGGCTGCTAAGAAGAAAACCTGGCATTGGATGTGGGAGGAGACACTGTTTAATAGCTGGGTTTCAGTCACGTGATTATGATGATGCGCGAAGGCGGGGCGATTTCAGATGGAGGGCAGGAAGTAAACATGGAGAATACGTCTATGGAGGAAACCGTTGCGGAGAGTCCGTATTGTATGAATTTAGAACCAGTTTCAAGAAATAGATTCAAGGACTTAGTAAACAGATATGTTGGACGTGACCCGTTCCTCATGAAGATGAGTGAGTTTTCGGTTGAACTTGAAGATTTGCCGACAGTGGAGGCTGTTGACATCACCAACTATCTGGTCCTTCAGACATCGTACTACACCAGACAGCAAATGAAGGCATATAAAAGTCTGGAGGCATACAACTTTTTTGTCAGCGGGTGGGTCCACTACCTCGGTACAAAACGGCTCCACGATGATCATCGTTTGGTCTTCGCCAGGGTGAGTGTTTGTTCTTATATTGTTTTATGTGTGAAGATGCTAGCAGTAACGGCTATAATGTCAACAAACATGCAACACATCTTAACGACGACGTTAGACTGACAATCGTTTATGTTTCAAGGTAAACCACTCTCAGAGATCAGGCGAAACACCTCTGAAGACCTGGATTATTGCGAAGGAGGATGGAGAAGTCATTGCAGCTCATTGCAATTGCATGGCAGGGTAAGTAATTTATGTAGGCTAGGATGTTCACCACGAAATCTCTCTCTCACACATACACACACACTGCTAGCATACTGGAGAGAGCTTTAAAGGGGTCATGAACTGGATTGTTTTATTATTTTATAATGTTGCCTGGGGTGCCCTTATAATGTTAGTATGGTTTTTACATCAAATATTATATTGTCATAATTTGAAAATAACATGCATTTTTCCTAGCCTCTGATTTGAACGCTCTAGGCTATATTGCACATCATCAAAATGTGCTGATATAGATTGCACTTTTCCCCTGGTGTAGATTGCATTTGAGGTAAAAATCGTGTTCTCATGTAGGGGCAGTTCTTTTTTCCATTGAAGTTGGGGTAAAGATGCGAGATACAGCTTCCTGCACAACAGAGCAGTGCAAGTGGCTGATGCCATCACATGTAAAAAAGGTAAGGTGACACGTTCACTGCAAACCAAATGTTGGACAGAGAATGTTATTTTTTGGACACTGTGTAACTGAAGGCTAAATTATGATGATAAATTAATGTTTATATTGTGTCCCTTTGGTTATGTCTTTGCTCTGGTTAATTCATCAGGCAGATTGCTTGTCTTTGTCTACATTTCATCTTCTTTTAGGGGATTTTCATTATATTCCATCATACCTAATGTTGGGGATTATTAAATTATTTCTATTCTATATTCTGCCTTAATATGTGTAGCTTGTGACAATGTGGTCAGTCACAATTTCCCTGTTGGACAAAGAGAAGCTAAGACAGCAAAGACCCACATAAACACAGTTTGGCATCTCAATCCTGTAATGATAGCCTTACCTGTTTTACTCACAGCCATAGAATAAATGCCAGATTTATACTGCATATAGATATGTTATGATTATGGACCACAGAATTGTGGACTTAATGATCTTCTTTGTGTTTATTTTAGAGTTCATAAAACTTATTTTTAGACTCCTGCTCCAGTAGCTCTGATCGACTTCTCCTCTGCTAAAGCCAAAAAAAAAAAAGCTTGACCGTTCCATTGATGGCAGGACAACTGAAAACCAGGTTGGGAAATCACTTTCATGCTCAAGCGTGAAGAGAGGGTCAGAAACATATGCTAGTTTTTTTGAGACTTTAAGCAAAAACTGTCCAAGGAGTGCAGCACTGATGGCTAGGGAGCCTTACTACAAAGAATTCATCCCCAAATCTAGTATGCTTCCTAAAACTGTTCTTGAATACAGAACACCAGAGACTCTGCAGCTACCCCCCCAAACAGCTTGGAGAGCTATGCCAGGTATTCCAGCTAGAAGAGCTCATCATGTCCCAGGTCCAGGCTGTAGAGAGGGCAACTCGAAGTCAGAGTGCAAGCAGGATTTGGTTTAGGCAAAGAGCTGGACGCATAACTGCTTCCAAGCTGAAACAAGCTATTAAGACCAACCCCCAGCAACCATCCAAGAGCTTGATCAAGGCCATATGCTACCCAGAAGCATATAGGTTCACCACAGCCGCTACAAGGTATTTAGGGTTTGAATTAAGGGAAGGCAGAGGTAAGGCTGCGTGTAAACAGTGTTTATGTCCAGAAAAAGAAACACTGACAACAGAGGGTATAATTTGGATAAAAAAAGAAGGCTGTCTATTAAGTAAACCTGTATTACTGGTGGAATTTTAAATGAAATGTATAGTAACACATTGCTTTGGTGCGCGAGCTGATAAGAGAAAAACGCGCAGTGGATTGAGTATGGTATGGACCTTTTTTTTTTTTTGTTATTGAATCTTTACCTTACTTTCACTCTGTTGTTTAAAGTGATAATATATAACTTAATTCCCACCATATTTCTGGTATTATCTATCAAACTAATCTGATCGTTCGCTTTTAAAACCGCGAGTGCAGCGCGTTAGTAATGGCTTCTTCTCCTGCTATTGTTATTTGCACTGTCTGCCACATGTATAGTTTATCTATCTCTGTCCGCGATGAGGGATTCACATGTGATAAATGCAGGGAAATAGTTAGGCTGACAGAGAAGGTTTTAGAACTAGAGACACGCATCCAAACTTTAGTTGAGGATAGTAAGAATGTGAGGGCTGTAGATACTGCTTTGGATGTGACTACCTCAGGGACTCCTGTACATTGTTCGGTTCCGGTAACGTTAGCGCCCCCGCAGCATGGCAACTGGGTGACTGTGAGGCAGCATAGTCGCGGGTCAAAACACAGCTCTTCCGTTCCGATCAGAACATCAAACAGGTTCTCCCCACTCAGTGATGCACCCACTGAGAAACCTGGTGAAAGTGCTCTAGTTATTGGCGATTCTATTGTACGGAACGTGAAAATAGAGACACCAGCCACCATAGTCCATTGTTTACCGGGAGCCAGAGCGCCTGACATCTTGGCAAATTTAAAAGTGCTGGCTAATGCTAAACGTAAATTCAGTAAGATTGTTATCCACACCGGCGCTAATGATGTTCGACTTCGCCAGTCGGAGATCACTAAAAATAATGTTAAAGAGGTGTGTGAACTTGCAAGTACGATGTCAGACACTGTAATATGCTCTGGCCCCCTCCCTGCCTACCGGGGTGATGAGATTCATAGCAGACTGTCATCATTAAATGGCTGGATGTCTAAGTGGTGCCCGCAAAACAACATAGGTTTTATAGACAATTGGACAAGTTTTTGGGGCAGACCTGACCTGTTGAAAAGAGATGGTGTTCATCCCTCCTGGGGTGGTGCCGCTATTCTCTCTAGAAATTTGGCACATAGTCTTAGAGTTCATACTTGACTAACTGGAGCCCAGGTCAGGAAGCAGACAGACTGGCTAAACCGACCGTCTGCTAGCCGCCTCACGTCACAGAAGTCAGTTAATTCTCAGCACATAGAGACTCCTTCACCTAGATATCGCACTATAGAGATTGTGTCTGTTCCCCGAACTAGAAAATACAGAAAACGTCCAAACCAATTTATGAGTAACCATTTAATTGATGTTCAACAAATAAAAAATGTTTACAATACACAGAAACAATTGATAAAACTTGGTTTACTGAATATCAGGTCCCTTTCTACAAAAGCACTTTTTGTAAATGATTTGATTAATGATCATAACCTAGATTTGCTCTGTTTGACAGAAACATGGCTAAAACCAGATGAATACATTATTTTAAATGAGTCCACCCCCCAAGATTACTGTTACAAAAATGAGCCGCGTCCAAAAGGTAAAGGGGGAGGTGTTGCTACAATTTATAACAATATTCTCAGTATTTCTCAGAAGACAGGCTTTAAGTATAACTCCTTTGAAGTAATGGTGCTTCATATAAAATCATCTAGAGAAAAAAGTATTAATGATAAATCCCCCGTGACGTTTGTACTGGCTACTGTACACAGGCCACCAGGGCACCATACAGACTTTATTAAAGAATTTGCTGATTTTCTATCAGAGTTAGTGCTGGCTGCAGACAAAGTCTTAATTGTTGGCGATTTTAATATCCATGTTGATAATGAAAAAGATGCATTAGGATCAGCATTCATAGACATTCTGAACTCTATTGGGGTTAGACAACACGTTTCAGGACCTACTCATAGTCGAAATCATACTCTAGACTTAATACTGTCACATGGAATTGATGTTAATGGTGTTGAAATTCTGCAGCAAAGCGATGATATATCAGATCATTATCTAGTCTTGTGTAAACTCCATATAGTTAAAGCTGTAAATTCAACTCCTTCTTATAAATATGGTAGAACGATCACTTCTACCACAAAAGACTGCTTTGTAAGTAATCTTCCTGATTTATCTCAATTCCTTAGCATATCCAACAGCTCAGAACAACTTGATGATGTAACAGAAACTATGACCTCTCTCTTTTCTAGCACTTTAGATACAATTGCTCCTTTACGCTTAAGGAAGATTAAGGAAAAGAGTCCAACACCGTGGTATAATGAGCACACTCGCACTCTAAAGAGAGCAGCCCGGAAAATGGAGCGCAGCTGGAGGAAAACAAAACTAGAGGTATTTCGTTTAGCCTGGCGGGAAAGTACCCTATCCTACAGAAAAGCTTTAAAAACTGCTAGATCTGATTACTTTTCGTCTCTTTTAGAACAAAACAAACATAACCCCAGGTATTTATTCAATACAGTGGCAAAATTAACAAAAAATAAAGCATCAACAGGTGTTGACATTTCCCAACAGCACAGCAGTAATGATTTTATGAACTACTTTACTTCCAAGATTGATACTATTAGAGATCAAATTGTAACCATGCAGCCGTCAGCTATATTATTACATCAAATAGTGTACTATAGATCCCCTGAGGAACAATTCCACTCATTCTCTACTATAGGAGAGGAAGAATTGTATAAACTTGTTAATTCATCTAAACCAACAACATGTATGTTAGACCCTATTCCATCTAAACTACTAAAGAGGTGCTTCCAGAAGTCATAGATCCTCTTTTGGCTATTATTAATTCGTCACTGTCATTAGGATATGTCCCCAAAAACTTTAAATTGGCTGTTATTAAGCCTCTCATTAAAAAACCACAACTTGACCCCAAAGATCTAGTTAATTACAGACCGATCTCGAATCTCCCTTTTCTGTCAAAGATATTAGAGAAGATTGTATCCTCACAATTATATTCCTTCTTAGAGAAAAATGATATCTGTGAGGATTTCCAGTCAGGATTTAGACCGTATCATAGTACTGAGACTGCTCTCATTAGAGTTACAAATGACCTACTCTTATCATCTGATCGTGGTTGTATCTCTCTATTAGTTCTACTGGATCTTAGCGCTGCGTTCGACACTATCGATCACAACATTCTTTTGAATAGACTAGAAAACTTTGTTGGCATTAGTGGAAGTGCATTAGCATGGTTCAAATCGTACTTATCTGACCGCCATCAATTCGTAGCAGTGAATGAAGAGGTATCATATCGATCACAAGTGCAGTATGGAGTTCCTCAAGGCTCAGTACTAGGGCCGTTACTTTTCACGCTTTACATGTTACCCTTGGGAAATATCATTAAGAAACACGGGGTTAGCTTTCACTGTTATGCTGATGATACTCAGCTCTATATTTCTTCACGGCCTGGTGAAACACACCAAATTGAGAAACTTATGGAATGCATAGTTGATATAAAAAACTGGATGACGAGTAATTTCTTACTGCTAAATTCTGAAAAAACAGAGGTGTTACTTATCGGACCTAAAACCCCCACAAGTAATAACCTAGAACATTGTCTAACACTTGATGGCTGCTCTGTAAATTCTTCGTCATCAGTCAGGAACCTAGGTGTGCTATTTAATAGTAATCGTTTCTAGCATTTGTAAAACTGCATTTTTTCATCTTAAAAATATATCTAAACTGAGACCTATGCTCTCAATGTCAAATGCAGAAATATTAATTCATGCGTTTATGACCTCACGGTTAGATTATTGTAATGCTTTATTGGGTGGTTGTTCTGCACGCATAATAAACAAATTACAGATGGTTCAAAATGCAGCAGCTAGAGTTCTTACTAGAACCAGGAAGTATGAGCACATTAGCCCGGTTCTGTCAACACTGCACTGGCTCCCTACTAAACATCGTATAGATTTTAAAATCTTGTTAATTACTTATAAAGCCCTGACTGGTTTAGCTCCTCAGTACTTGAGCGAGCTCTTATCGCATTATAGTCCTTCACGTCCGCTGCGTTCTCAAAACTCTGGCCATTTGATAATACCTACAATATCAAAATCAACTGCGGGCGGCAGATCTTTTTCCTATTTAGCTCCCAAACTCTGGAACAATCTACCAAACACTGTTCGGGAGGCAGACACACTCTGTCAGTTTAAATCTAGATTAAAGACCCATCTCTTTAACCTGGCGTACACATAACACACTAATACACTTCTATTATTCAAATCCGTTAAAGGATTGTTAGGCTGCATTAATTAGATCAACCGGAACCGGGAACACTCCCCATAACACATGATGTACTTGTTACATCATAAAAATATTGACATCTACGCTAATATTAGTCTGTTTCTTTCTTATTCTGTTTCTTAGTCCGTGTCTGGATCAGATGGTGGATTGGCGCCGGGAGATGATGTCTGCGGCCCAGATTGTCGGCAGAGGCCGGACCCCTGGATGAGCCCTGGGGACATAATCCCAGTGAAGACCTTGACTTAAAATACAATAAAACTAAAAATAAAACAAATAACTAAAAATATAATAAAATACCTAACTACATAATACTATTATTGTTAGAAATTGCAACAATATTAAAATAGAAATATAAAACATTTAAAGTCTTAATTAAAACAATAAATAAACAATAATATCCTGGCCAGAGGAGAACTGGCCCCCCGACTGAGCCTGGTTTCTCCCAAGGTTTTTTTTTTCTCCATTCTGTCTCAGAGGGAGTTTTGGTTCCTTGCCGCTGTAGTTATAGGGTTATAAGACTAGGGTTATGCAGGAGTAGAACTAAGTATAGGGGTTAGGGTAATGGCATTTAAATCACTGAACTGGCTCTACACATCCAATACTAAGTAATCATTTCCTTTTCATGTTTTGAATGTGTACTGTGTACAGTTATGGATGCAAACATGAAGCACAAGCCAGAGGAGTGTATGAGAAGCTGATGGGTCGGGAGCATGCAGGCTTCTCCTGTATGGACAGTGGTCTCTGGCTGAACCCCAAGTGGCCATACATGGGGTCCTCCCCTGATGGGATTGTCTCTTGTGACTGTCACGGAACTGGAATCTGCGAGATTAAGGTAATATTACAGTCTCTGTTGTAGTAAAGTCCCTAAATCTCGAGTCTGAGTCATGTCTCAAGTCCTAAACTAAGCAAAAAGCCAGAAAATATATTTGTTAATCTATTGTTCACATGTCCTTCTCTGTGTGATGTTAGTGTCCACACTCTCACCAAGATGAAGCCAATCTGCGCTTGTGTGCTGGGGAAAAGGGCTTCTGCCTCATCAATGATGGGGATAATGTCATGCTGGACCGGACTCATGACTACTACTACCAAGTTCAGGGACAGCTTCACATTGTAGACGCTGAGTACTGTGATTTTGTTGTGTGGAACCACAATGACATTTTTGTTGAAAGGATTTTGCCCGATCTTGAACTTTGGGATGATGTTATCCCTAAAGTTGAGTGCTTTTTTAGAAACGGTATACTTCCAGAAATACTGGGACAGCAAGTTACAAACTCACGTGTAATGAAAGGATTCAGGCACTCTTGAAAGTGGGCTGTGTGATATTGCTGTTATATCAATACTGTTGTATGAGACAAGATTACATTTTGACTATTGTTATGAGTGTGGTCTTTGTGAGTTCTGGCTGTTGTGTAATATAAATGAAAACATTAAATGCCATTGAGAAGACAGAATTATACATGGTGGTTTATTTACAAGATTAGATTTTTCAACAATTGTTATAATAAGAACATGGTGTGCAATAACAGATTAGAATCCATTTCATTACATATAATACATATAGCCAGTACAATTGGACTAGTCACTAGCCCTAGTCACTAGTATTACACAAGTGTAATACTTTTATCCACTAGTCACTAGTGGATAAAAGTATTACACTTGTTGAAAACATATTAACAGACTGATACATGTCGGGGCTCAGGTACTACTACTCCCTGTCCTCTTACTTATCATCAGAGCCAAGAAGCAGGGATCAGGTATTGGACACTACATGTGTGAGGGCTCAGGTACTGGACCGACTGATTATTATCCCTATCCCTCCCTCCTCCTTACTCCAATGGGACAACAGACTCCGAAAGATTAGACAAGACACAGCAAATAACCCCAATCTTGTCAATCAATGCTAGTGCCTCACCTTGTTTTGTTGCCATGTGCTCTATGGGCATAGCACTGCTTTGCAGAATCTGATATTTTCTTCTGACTAAACCGATAACTCTCTCAACATGAATACGCAAATTCGCTATTTTTCTTGTGTCTGCCACCTCATACGCTGACAGCAGTTTTCTCCCCTTGGTAAATGCAGGTATCTGTAGTGAAGCACAGTAAAATCCCACACTACCACCAATATTGAACCCACGGTCTGCTAGGACAATATCTCCAGGTAACAGGTTTTTTAGGAGGCCACTATCTATTGTGATCTGTTTATCGCTGACTCTCCCTCCCCAGGCACAAGATATGTAAGTGACATAGCCTTGGGGTGCAACACCAATCAGAAATTTTACAGTATGGTGATGCTTGTAGTTTGATCACGTTTGTGCTTGGGCTAGTAAATTAGAGGGCTTCTCAATAAAAACTTCGAAACAGTCAACTATCACAGCAACTTTACATCCAAATGAGTCTGAATCCCATTGGCATTGTAGCTTGAAGAACATGTCGCTCTGGCCACTCAATTTGAAATTCCAACCTTTCATGAAGTATGTCAATTACTTTATGCCAAACTCTAGAAGCAGTTGGCAGAGAGATCTTAAACCTGAAAGCTAAATCTTTCAGCGGGAGATTTAGTCTCAGCTTCATCAAAACTAAAATGAACTGTTCAAATTTAGACAGCACAGACATAGGACCACAGCTGATGTAGGGTTTGCACAGCTCAAAAATCTGAATTAAAACTAAGAAGTTGGGGAGCCCCGTGTAGAACCTTGTCTTGTCTTCGTTTTTTTCAAAGGACTCCTTGTTGAACTGTGTGTCCATTGCTTTGGCTCGAAGATCTCCCAGCTCTGTTGTGTTTTGTCTCTGAACATCCTCCATCTTCTCAATGTCATCCATTGTTAGCTCAGTCTGGCATCCGGCATTTACATAGCCTGCAACATATCAGTGGGGAGCATAATTAGTTAATTCATGAATATGAATTATATGAATTGTTGTTAAGTTATCTTTTTAACAACCTTTTTACAAACATGCAAGTTCTCCGGTCCAATTATACAGAGTGATTTTAGTTAATATGAATTATGTGAATTGTTGTGAAGTAATCTTTTTTTACAACATTTTTACAAACATACAAGTTTTCTGGTCCAATTATACAGGGTGATTTTAGTTAATATGAATTATGTGAATTGTTGTGAAGTAATCTTTTTTTACAACGTTTTTACAAACATACAAGTTTTCTGGTCAACATTTGTAACAATTAATAATTATTAATAACAATGAATAATAATGCTGGTCACCTTGATCATTTAATGTCCCATTCCCACTGATCCCCTCTGATTGTGGGTTGTTGTCAGCTGGCTGCTTCGGTTCGGAGCTTTCGGCTGTCTATGTCAGATCCGGGCTCTCATCTGTCTGTTGGAGATCCAACATAGCCTCTGCACATTCCGACCATCTTTGTTGGTCTTCCTTGAGCTTCATCCTCTGCTCTCGTTTAAGAGACGCCTCTGATTTGGGTTTAGTTTTTTGGTACCCTAGGTTGACCGTCGGAGCCCAATCTACCGACTCAACGTCACCCAAAGCGCTAGGGCAGCCTAAAAAGCCCCAATGAAGTCCATATTAGACTACCGGTAACTTAATAATCATTACTAAGTAAATGAGCATTTAACGACAACCTAATGCTATATAAACACAGACACAAAAAACAAGTTGGCTAGCTAACATACCTCCGACGAAGTGGTCGCTGCAGACACGGGCATTAACAGACTCTGTTCCTCCCGACCGCAGACGTACGTTAAAAATCCACTTTTTACGGTGTTGTTCTGTGAGCGTTTTACATTTCTCACCTTTATGAGTGACAATCTTTGGTACTCTGTAAAACCCCTTTCCCTTTTCTCGGTTTGAACGATTGGAGCAGCCGTAAACTACACAAAACATTGGCATTTTTTCAGACGGCACTGGCAGATCCTCAGCTATTTCACTTCCTGCCCTCCGTCTGAATTTCGCGCTCTCGCGATGCGGCAGCGTGACGTCACGTGAAACCAACCTATTGATGTTTGGGGTGAACCACGTTACCAAAGGCAATTTGAACAAATGGTGCACAACCAAAATATTCACAAAGACCTCGTCCTCCGGTGTCCGTCTATACAGGACTTTGGAGATTGGACCAAGTGCAAAGAAATGTTGGACTACCTGCGAATGAAAGTACCGTGATAGCCTCAAAAACAACAAAAAGACTGGATGAAACCCCATTAAATGTCCTTATTTTGATGAACTGGACGCTATTCTCGGTAAGATTAATCAACATTTCCCTTCTAACGTTAGCTAACATAGCTACAGTAATTGCCAGTTTAGCCGCAACATAACGTTAAGTTAAGTTAAGCTAACGTGAGTTACAGAAATGTTAACGTTTTGCAAACATATGGCACAGTAATAACCAATTTAGCCACAGTGTACAGCGGCTAATGTACAGTAATATTAACTTTATGCTAACTTTAGTAATGCCACACAATTTAGGCAACAACTTGCCAATTGTTGCACGGTAGCTTCACTTTAGTTTTCCATTGTGTTTTTACAGGTTGCCGACCTACGAACAACCCCGGAGACATGAGGACGGATAACGGGGGGAGTTCAGATGAGGAATCTGACTGTGGTAAGTAGCCTACTCTCGCACTGTCATCAGCGGCAGCTGGATGCAATCATTGCATGCCAATGTGCATTGGCTCGTATAGTTGGTATTGTATAGTGAGATCCCAATTCGTCGGTCCGATGTGACGTCTCCGTTCCCTCCTTCAGGGAATGAGGGTTACATACAGTGCCTTGCGAAAGTATTCATACACCTTAAAGAGATAGTTCACCCAAAAATGAAAATTCATTCATCATTTACTCACCCTCAAGTAGTTCCAACCCCATATGAATGTCTTTGTTCTGCTGAACTCAAAGGAAGATATTTTGAAGAAAGTTTGTAACAGGCTGTTTTGGGGCACCATTGACTTCCATAGTAGGAAAAAAATTACTATGTTAGTCAATGGTGCCCCAGAACTGCTCTGTTTCCCACATTCTTCAGAATATCTTCCTTTGTGTTCAGCAGAACAAAGACATTCATACAGGTTTGGAACTACTTGAAGGCGAGTAAATGAGGACAATTTTAATTTTTGGGTGAACTATCCCTTTAATTTTTTTCACGTTTTGTTATGTTGCTGCCTTATGTTAAACTGCTTTAAATTAGTTTTTTTCCACATCAATCTACACTCCATTCACCATAATGGTAAAGCAAAAAACAGGTTTTTAACCTCTTTGCAAATTTATTAAAAATAAAAAACAAATGATTCCATTGCATAAGTATTCATACCCTTATCTGGGACAATTGAAATTAAGCTCAGGAGCATTCATATTGCTTGTAGATGTTACTACACTTTGAGTGAAGTTAACCTGTGGCAAATTCAATTGAATGGGTATGATTTGAAAAGGCACACTGATAATGCATATCAGAGCAAAATCAAGCCCTGAGGTCAAAATAACTGCCTGTAGAGCTCAGAAACAGGTTTGTGTCAAGTCACACATCTGGGAAAGTTCAGAAAAAAAAACTGCTTCACTGAAGGGTCACAAATGCATGTAGTCTCTGTTATCCTTAATAGAAGAAGTTTGAAACAACCAGGAATCTTCCTAGAGCTGGCCTCCTGGCCAAACTGAGCAATTGATGGAGAAGGGCTTTGGTTAGTGTGGTGACCAGGAACCTGATGGTCACTCTAGTTGTGCTCCATGATCATATATGCAGATCGGAGAAACTTACATAAGGACAAACATCACTGCAACAATCTGGGCTTTATGGCGGTGTGGCCAGATGCAATCCTCTCCTCGGTGAAGACACATGAAAACACACTTGGAATTTGCAGAAAAGCACCTAAAGGACCCTCAGACTCTGAGAAACGAGATTCTCTGGTCTGATGAACCTCAATTCTAAGCGTCATGTTTGAAGGGAACCAGCTCTGCTCATCACCTGCAGAGTACCAACCCAAAAGTAAAGTGTGCTGGTATCAGCCTCATGCTGTGGGGCTGTTTTTCAGCGGCAGGGACTGAGGGACTCGTCAGAGTAGAAGATAAGCTCAATGCACCAAAATATTGAGATAGCCTTAAAGAAAACCCAGTCCAGAGCATTAAGAACCTCAGACTGGCAGAAGGTTCACCTTCCAACAGGACAATGAAACTAAACACACAGCAAGAGTGGCTTATAGACTCTGTGAATGTCCTTGAGTGGCTCAGCCACAGCCTGGGATTTAACCCAGTCAAATATTTCTGGAGAAACCTAAAAATGTGCATCTGCCCCATCCAACCTGACAGAGCTTAAGAGGTGAGGAGACAAATGGCAGATAATTGCCAAATGATGATAAGAAAAGCTTGTCACATCAAACAAAAAAAAAGACTTGAGACTGTAAAGGTGCTTCAGCGAAATATTTAGTTAAGGGTATGAATACTTATGCAATGTACTTATTTCAGTTTTTTATTTTTTAATACATTTACGAAGTTGTGACAATTCTGTTTTTGCTTTGTCAATATGGTGTATGGAGTGTAGATTGATGTGGATTGTGTCAGGTTTGTGTCACATTTTATTGTAAATATGTCATATTTAAGGTAACAATGCTATACATAATATCATATTATTGATATTAATAATATGCCAGTCATATATATCTGTGTTCAATATTGATTAAATGGGAGGGGAAAATCCTGCCCATACCCAGCTAGGAAAAAATGATAAAAGCACTTACTGAAGTGGTATTCTGAAACTGTGATTAAATTAAATAAAACAGCAAAATGATAACAATCTTCATCAAACATAAAAGAGATTACCTTAGATAAAGTTTGATTAATATGTACATACAGTACCTGTCAAAAGTTTGGACCATTACTATTTTTAATGTTTTTGAACGAAATTTCTTATGCTTATCAAGTCTGCATTTATTTGATAAAAAAAAGAAAAGAATCAGCAAGGATGTGCTAAATAGATAAAAAGTGATAGTGAAGACTTATATTGATATAAAAGATTTATATATAATAATTAAAATAAGCTATTTAAAATAAGATATTTATATAATAATTAATAAGATGATCATGTGACACTGAAGACCAGAGTAATGGCTGATGAAAATTCAGTTTTGCATCACAGAAATATATTTTAAAGAACAGTAAAATAGTTAACCATTATTTTAAATTGTAATAATATTTCACAATTGTATTTTTTTTTTTATCAAATAGGCTAAATCCAGGCTTGATCAGAAAGAGACTTCTTTCAAAAACATTTTAAATAGTAATGTTTCCAAACTTTTGTCCTGTATAAGTAAAAATATAGAAAAATTTTAATTAAATTTTGTATAAATAAAAAGGTTAGTAATCATGCCCCCGGTTTCACAGACAAGGCTTAAGCCTAGTCCTAGACTAAAATGTAAGTCTGAGCTGTTTCAACTGAAATAAATTTGCACTGACTGATCTTAAAATATATCAGTGCCTTTGTTTTGTCTCAAGATACACCCCAGTAATGTTTTTTTCTAAGGCATGTTTATAAAAATTACTTAAATGTCTTAATTGAACTATGGCCTAATCCTGGCTGTCCAAGACCTGTCTGTGAAACCGGGCCATGATGTCTAGAACTGGCCCTGGCCTACACTCCAGGTCAAATAAAAGCCATAATTAGGAAAATCATATGACATTCTTCAGAAATATCATTCATTTCTGTAGAGCTGTACTGTGAATAAGAATCAAATGACTGAGTTCAGCTTTGAGAAAGAAACCAACCTGTTTGTGTCTCAGTATCTTCATGTTTGATGCTGAATACTTCTGCAATCCTAATGTCTTCACTCTCATTTTTAATAAACGCCATCTTTTGTGTCACGTGGATAATTTATCTGTGAGTTTGGACAAGATGAGAATAATTAACAGAAAGAAAATAAATCTACTAAATGTAACTAAATGTGTTACTCATGTGTGGATGCACTCAAAAAAAAAAAAAAAAAAAAAAAAAATAAAAAAACGTTCAGAAATGTTATACAAAGCATTACAATGTTACATTCAGTAATAAAACATTCATTATAAGAGTTCTCGTTAGAAGCATAAAAGTGCCTGAACAGTTTAAATACTCAAAACACAAACCTTTCTTCAGACACATCACAACAGAGCAGGAGTGTGGCACAGACTTATGATGTCATATCCCCCCTCCAAAATAAAAGTCCCTTTCACACGCTAAAATCTGAAATGTGCAAACATATTTACATGCAAATAATAATACATATCAACGATGTTCAGAGTTATATTCTTGGTAAAATACATAAGGATGTTGTGCTAAATAATAACTAGAAATTAAAGAGTTTGAACTACATCTAATACATGGATTCCGTAAAAGATTCAACACTTTATTTCCACTTTATATATATATATATACTGTAGATGACAGCAGAAAAAGGCACAGATCTATAAATAAGAATAGCAACACCTCTGGAATTACTGGGAAAAGATGAATGATACAGCTTCCCATTCAGTTCAAATTTTAAGATGATCTGCAGGTTTAAGATGAGTTTCCTGGGGCCTGTTTCAATAAGGAGGTTCAACCAACCCTGAGTTAAAACTTGAACTCTGAGTTGACTTACTCTGAGATGGGAAACTCAAAGTTTTCAGTTTCAGAACGGCTGAATTGTGTTAGTTTACTCAACTCTAAGTAGGTTGACTCTGAGTTTAGCGCGTGCACCACGACTATGAAAAGTCATGATCAGTGGAGCTCCGAAATTACGATTCAGCATGGCAACAGCTCCCGCCAAAAAGACTCAGCACGCATACTTCCGTCAATGCGTAACTTTAATTCTTAATAACTGTCAATAACATAATAACTGTTATAATATCAGAGGTGAAAACTGTAAATTATTGAAATAATTTTCGTTTTAATGGTATCCCATGGCCACAAAAAAAAAGAAAAAAAAAGGAAAAAGACAGAAAGAAGAAACAAGAACATGGCAGCAGCTAAAAATGAAGTATAAAAACACAATGCAATCAAGGTAAAGCTTTAAACATGAAAGATTCATGGGTGTAGGCTAAATGACTTTACAAACATTTGACATTAAAATATCATTCAATGTCTATTTCAACGTGCTGCAGCTTTTTCCATAGTCTAATACTCTTTTCACATAATTAAATATTTCTAAAAATTATTAAATAAATTCACATAATTATAATTATACATTTCTTAATTAGAGTAATAAAATTGACTTGTAGACAGCAAGAAGGCAGAGGGAGAACCTGCAGCAGCACCACTGACAGATGAAGAGGAGATGGCCAAGTATTGGAAGATTTCTAAAACGAATAACTTTTGCTTTTGTATTAGGAAATAAATATGACCAAAAAATTGTGAATAATTAGTTTATTTAACAGCTGTGGTGGTGGTTACGGCTCGCACTACCCCTCCATCTGGCATCCTTCCATTCCAAACAGTAGGCTAATCATTTTCAGAAGGTGCGATGGTGGGGATATGCTTGTCATCAATGCATCCAACCACACTGGAAATCCTGAAGAAAATTCTGATTATTGGGTTACTTCCAGACGTCACAGAAAGTTGTTATCAAGTGAACGTCATTTATCAGATTAGCCTCATTTAAACCGATTTCTACACCACTGACCTACAGTCCTGTGATTATCCTCTTTGACGGATTTGTGCTCAGGAAAAAGTTATCAGAATGAGTGATGCACACTTTCCTTAAAATCTGCATACAGCGGCCTTATAATGTGCTCTGCGTCTCCGATGTTTTGAAGAAAACTACCATTTTAAATGGGACCGCTCAAATAAATATGCACATGAATACGGTGTAAAAAAAATTATAATACAATAAATAATATACGCTATTTAGTCTTGTTTCCATGAAGGAAAAAAAAAACGATTGCAAGTGATTTTTTAATTTTATTTTGCTAATTATCTGGCAAAAAAAATAGCCCATTCTTGTTTCCGTTTGCATTAAGATTATTTTTCTTACCCTATGGAGAACACTTTTATATTTTAATAAAATATTATCTATAGAAAATGCATCTTAACTTAAGAATTTTTAAATCTTTGTACTTGAAATAAGACACAAATACTCATTAAGAAAAGCAATTTTGCAGCGTGAATGAATGAATGAGGTATTAAAACATCGCTTACACTTTAAAAAGGGGGAGGAGATGGAAAGTAACTCTGGGTTTACCGAAAAAAACCTGCTCCCGACCAGGTTAGGTTCACAGCGTAAGTTACCACGGTAACTGACTCTGAGTATAAGTTACCTCTCTTTCTGAAACGGGCTTGACTTACCCTGCTTTCCCGGGTTTGACAGACCTCCCATTTTGAAACGGAAAACCCAGAGTTTCCCTCATTTCAGGGTTAACATACTCAGAGTTTTCACTTAACCTCCTTTCTGAAACGGGTCCCTGGAGGATGGCTATGTTAGTGTTTAGACATTTTAGATGATTAATAATCTTATTACACTTTAACTGAAAATTCAGCCCTTTAACATTCCAGGTAGTGAGCTTTATAACACCACTAGGAGAGCTGATGTTTTGGAGGTGTAACACTTGTTGCTAATATTACACAGAAGTTCATGTACACAGCCAGTTGTAAATTGACATATTACACCCAAAATGCACATACATAACAAAAGTAAAAAAAAAAAAAAAAAAACATTTAAATGAATGACATATTTTTTTAAAAAAACAATTCTTCCCCACCAAAGCCCCTCTAACAAATCCTGACATAAACAAAGTCAGCCCCCGAGTCAGAACACAATTCATCAGTTCCAACATACTGAGTAATTGGTCAAAAATCACGCTCCACATAACTAAATGTTAAACATCAGTATGGTCATGTCACATGTGGTTGGCACATGGTGTGAGATTTAGATAAACTCAAAAATGGAAATTACAGTAAAACAGAGCAAATCATTTCAGAAAGATAATGTCTCGCTGTGGCTTTGACAAATCCGACGGTCCACATTACGTAGCACAACACATACCCCCTTTCCACCAGCAGGAACCAGGTGCTAGTTCAGAGCCAGTGCTACTGCCAGTTCTTAGTTGGTTCGACTCGCGAGCCCTTTAAGAACCGGTTGCTTTTCCACAGGCTAGAGAACCATTAAAGAGCCAGGACATACGTCACTGAATACGTTTCATGTTTCGTTTCACTAGCGCGGCTGCGCCAAACACAACAGACTTGTTCGAGGTGCATCGCGCCACTCAGATGCGAATCTACTTCGGCATCCAAACACGGCGAATCCAACGTGTCCGTGTTTAGCTGCTATTTCAAATATGGCGGTCCAAAGTTTCTGTTCGTCTTGTTGTTCACGGTAACCCCGCCCCCAGCCCCTGACGCAAGCGGTTCTTCCTTCTAGCATACCTTCAAAAATATCTTTATTTTTTGGCCACCTTTTTGCTATAGATGACACAGCCTCTATAATTTCTTCAACAAACAACATGTGGACATCACAACCCTACAAAAATGAACCATGGTTTTTGTAGTAAAACTGCGTAATTTTTCTTTTGCGTGATTTCTGAATGCTTGAGATCATAAAATCAATCAGACAACTGTATTACTGCCATAGGTAACTGTCTAGAGCTACAGTTGTAATTTGTAAATAATACAATTTATTTATTTATTTACTTTTATATTTTATTAAAGTTCTATTTTGACCCCTATGGTAGGTGTTTCTTTTACTTCCATAATATTTGAGGGAGGGGCACAACAATAAAATCCTGCTTAGGACACACATTTGGCCAGCAGCGGCCCTGATAAAAATGTCTCCACAATCTGCTTTTGAAGAAATATTGTTGCATCTTGCTACAGCGCACATTCTATCAGCTGCAGTTCTGGCGCCGCCATATCAATATACTGTACAGCACCACATACATTCACATCAATAAGAAGATATTTTGAAGAATGTGGGTAACCAAACAGATACTGGTCCACATTGACTTTGACAGTAGGGAACACTGTGGACCAGCAACTGTTTGGTTCTTTAATAGGACTCAATCTATATAGTGTTTTATTTTTATATTTGTTCATTCAGTTTCTTGAATGCTCCTGCTAAATACACCTATTGTACCTGAAAATAAAACACTGTTTATTTTATTTGTATATTATGTGTATTTGTAATGTGTATCTTTGTTCTAATTTTTTTAATAACAAAGACAAAATAATGAAAAAAATGTATCTTCACCCACTTTGGCCTAAATATCTGCCATACTCTTTTAATTTTTGTTTATATTTTGTTACTTTGAAAGGCTTTGTCGTTATAATAGAGAAATTAGTTTGGCTGTACTGCTCAAACAGCTTGCAAAATAGAAAAAAACAACATGACAAAAACATCGTGATAAAATCGTGAATCGTGATACCCCTAGCCGAGGGGGAATCGTGACCGGGTCGGTGATTGTGCCCTCGTAATGCCATTTCGCCCCTGCCCCGCCGGAGGCCTGTGCACGCCACTGGCACAACATGATCTAAAATGTTTAATATTTATCTTGCATAATTCATTGTTGGAAACTATTATATTCTTGTCTTGATTGTGTACTTTTTCTAGAGCTTTTCTAATCTAGACATGAATTAAGAAAGGAAAGAGCACTGAGGGAGCAATGCTGATGGATCATTTTTATAGCAATTCATTTTTATGCCTTTTTCCTTCACATTTCTCACTTTTTTTTAAGATTTACTGGAAATTAAATTATTTTACTTTCATTTTAGACCTTATGGAAGAGAATAAGGAGAAATATAAAAATAAAAAAAAGTCAGCAATGCTGATAGATAATTTTTTACAAGAAATGTTTATTTTTATTTTTATTTGTGCTAGCCAGCATTGTAGGCATTGTAGGCTACACTTCCAGGTTCAGGAAGTAGTCCTCTGTAAAATGCGCTGTGTTGTTTATATTTGTGTTGAACTGTTCTGGAACAGTGTTGTAAATACAACTTAAATTATTTTATTTTTTTATCTGAAATAAAGGCTCAAAATAGTTCCCCATACAAAGAACCTCAACTTAACATTCCTTTCACATGTGATCAATGTGGGAAGAGTTTCCTCATTAATTTAGTATTTGCTCATTAATATTATTTTTGTAAAAAAAAAAAAAAAAAACTAGGTTTAAACTATTGCATCCATGTTCATTGTTCATAGCCGTGATATTCCAGATGGTTGCTACAGTTATTATCGCTGTCAATCACACATTTGCTAGTGACATGGGATTTAGCAGATTTACTATATGATCTACTTTATGATCTGTTGAAAAAAAGTTTTAATAAAAAAACTGAACCATATATGTTTCATGTTGCAATGCATCTGTACTTTGATAGCTGGTTCTTTGCAATATTTAGCATAGTCTTTGTTTCATGTAGTTTATATTGGCTAGAATAAACCACTATCCAAAAAAAAAAAAAAAACCCTAAGCAATAATTGAAAAGTTTAATATTTCTCACTACGTGAACGTGACTGAAATCACATATGAAACGTGTCACAATAATGTGTTGAGCAATAAAAGGACTGTCCCTTATAAATCAGGATAAAAATAACAGCACGTGTCACACACTAGTGTCAATGACCCACTCGTCGATAGGTGGCGCTAAAGCACTCACATGTTTCCGATCCGACCTAAAACAAGAAGAAGAAGAAGAAGAAGAAGAAGACCACCAGTCGGTCAGCGTTGGGTCTCCTGAGGTAAGACGATCAGTTCATGGTGCTTCATAACTGTATAACTGTTCAATTATAAAAACACAGTTTGTTAAAGCAGCATTTTACTGAGTCATTCTGTATCGTTTTCATCAGGTTCAGCGCTATTTGTGCATCTTTTCTGGCGTCTGCTGACTGAAATAAACATCCAGGCTAGCAGACAACAACAATGTGAGGAACTAATGCTAAATACTTTTAAGAGCTGTGATTTTGTGTGTGTTTTTATGTTTGTGTATTTAATTAGCAATAATGGTATTGTTTTTGAATGTCACTTGATCAAAAGTCAAAGTACGATCTGTGAGGGAAATTAATGGGAGTCTACCTTGATTTGTTTTCAAACTAATTCACATATTCAGTTTTTGCCTGTGGGTTAATGCATTTTTAGCATTATCTGTGTTGACATGAAGATGCTTGCTTGATTGTAATACTCAATTTGATGATGAAATCATTGAATTCATAACTGATTTATTTATTTTTACAGCAATTCATCGACAGTTCAGCGTTTTCAAAGCAGTTTACCAATAAATGCTGGCATGTTCCCATCAGCCTAAAAGTGAAGAAGATACATTTTTTGAGAGAAAACAGAAAACATGAATGATCCAGAGCCCTGCGGAATTAAACAGGAAGATGTTGAACAACAAATAGGTTAGTGTTTGTTTTTAATTCTGTAGTAAGGTTATAATTCTTAAAGCTGCAAATGTTCCAAAATCAATGTTTGGTCTGGCGGTAGCACTTTTAGCTTAGCTTAGCATAGATCATTATATCAGATTAGACTATTAGCATCTCGCTCAAAAATGACCAAAGAGTTTTGGTATTTTTCCTATTTAAAACTTGACACTTCTGTAGTTATATCGTGTATTAAGACCGACAGAAAATGAAAAGTTGCGATTTTTGGTATGGCTAGGAACTATACTCTCATTCCGGCGTAATAATCAAGGAGCTTTGCTGCAGTACCATGAGTGCAGCAGGCGCAATGATATGACGCAGCACCTGAAAGTAGTCCCCTGCTCAGTAGCCTATGATATAGCTGGGGACTGTGATGATATTAATTGATTGTGCCTGTTACTCTAGGAAGCCACTAAATGGCACTGTGTTAAGTGATGGATACATGGTGATTAAGAAAGAAGAAATAGGGGCTTGGGGTTGTTGTGTTAAGAAGAATAAAGACAGACATGTTAAGACTGCACTGAAAGATTTTATTTAAACACTGAAACAAAACATGGTACCAGGAGTGAAATCAAACTAAGAGCAGCCTGTTGTGAAAGCGACATAATGGATACTCTAAAACCACCGGTGAACTTGAAGCTCAAGGGAAATGTTGACAGCAACTGGCGCAGTTTCAAGCAGCAATTTGAGCTATATATGGCCGCTATCGGGATGGACACAAAGCCAGAAGCACGTAAGGTTGCTTTGCTACTAACGATTGCTGGTCCACAGGCTATTGAAGTGTATAATACTTTCGTCTTTAATGAGAATGAAGATAGAAACAAGCTTGAAGATGTGCTGGCCAAAATCACTGCTCATTGTTCGCCCAAAAAGAATGAAACGTATGAACGATATGTGTTTCGTTCACGTGTGCAGCAACTGCATGAAACATTTGATAACTTCCTGACTGACTTGAGGCTAAAGGCGAAGACATGCAATTTTGACCAGCTAAATGAGTCAATGATAAGAGATCAGATTGTCTTTGGCATCTATAATACGAAACTCAGACAACACTTACTGAGATAAACAGAGCTCACTTTGCAAGAGGCAATTAAAATTTGTCAAGCCAGTGAACTTGCTCAACTTCATGTGAAAACATTTGGTGAAATGATGCCAAAAAGCGTGTCTTCAAGTGCAGATGCTGCAATTGGTGCCATATCTTTCAAAGAGAAGCGATGTACATCCAGAGCTGTGAAACAGAAGGATTGCATTTATAATTGCAAACGTTGTGGTACTGAACATCAGCCTAAGCAATGTCCTGCCTTTGGGAAACAATGTGTGAAGTGTCATGGTAAAAATCATTTTGCAAAACAATGTTTTTCTAAAGGAAAAGTGAAACAAAAAGGGCGATCTGTCAAGATGATAGAGGAAACTGACCTGTGCGATACATTCTTCGTCGGAATGGTAACCAGTGAAGAGAAGCTGGAATCTGAAAACACTAGTGGACACATTGGTGGAAAGTTACCAGTTGATGCACCGAGTCAAGAGGATGCTGTCAAAAATGACAAATGGGTGGCACCACTACAGATCAATGGAGCGCTGGTCACTCTCAAGCTGGATACCGGTGCTAAAGCAAACATAATTAGCATGTCAGACATCAAGAATATGACAGAAAAGCCAAAAATCAAGAAAAAGCCAATACTTCTCAAGGACTACAATGGAGAAAGCATTGACTCTTTAGGTATATGCAAGCTAAAAGTAACAGTGAAAGACAGTGCATCACTTACTCTTCTCTGTTGTAGCTGAGGAACTAGAGTCCCTGCTAGGTGACAATGCCTGTGAGAGCTTGAATCTTGTCAAAAGGGTGTACCACATCAACCACAATAATTCAGCTGTGACTGCAAGAAATTCTGTGGATGACATAGTGCAGAACTTCGCAGATGCCTTTGAAGGCTTTGGTGTTTTACCTTGTGTTTACAAGATTCAGCTGAGGGAAAATGCACAGCCTGTAGTGCATCCTGCACGCCGAGTTCCAGCTCCACTCAAAGATCGTCTAAGGAAAGAATTAGACAGAATGACCACATTAGGAGTTATCAAAAGAATAGAAGAACCAACTGACTGGGTGAACTCTATGGTGTGTGTCAAGAAAAAGAATGGACTGTCATCAGTGACAATGACCCATGCTTCAGCAGCAAGGAGTGGCAAGAGTTTTCAGTGCAATATGACTTCAAGCATGTCACTTCAAGTCCAGAATATGCTCAGTCAAATGGCAAAGCTGAGAAAGGAGTTCACATTCTCAAGCAACTTCTGAAAAAGGCTGCTGACAGTAAGTCTGATCCTTACCTTGCTCTGCTCAGTTACAGAACCTCTCCATTAGAGTGTGGCATGGCCCCAGCTGAGATGCTGATGAATCGGAAACTTCGCACTACACTGCCCTTTTGTTCAGAACAAAAAGCAAATGTGAATATAAAGCAGAAACTCAAACGACTGAAGGACAGACAAAAGTTCTACTATGACAGGGCTGCAAAGCATCTACAGCCATTGTTGACGGATGATGTTGTCAGAATCAAAAGTGACGAGAACTGGAGCAAGAAGGCCACAGTTATGCAAGAAGTAGCTCCAAGATCTTATACTGTGAAAACAGATGACGGACAAATCTTCAGACGGAACAGACGTGATCTGTTAAAGACTGAAAAGGAACTGAAAGACCTGAATGAATGCAATGTGAAGTCTGAAACAAATGACTGCAATACTGATACGAACATGGACACACAAACATCAAACAGTCATACATTCACACTTAGAAGATCTACAAGACCCATTAAAAAACCTGATAGATTAAATCTGTAAGAAACTGCTGAAAATGTAGCAATAAGAAAATGTTCATGTTTGTAGTTCATTGGTAGTAACTGCATAAAATGTGCATACATAAACACTGAGTTAAATTGTTATACTGAGTGCAATATAAGATGTTACAAAAAATGCTGAGGTTACTTGTTTGTTTCTTTGAAGAAAGGGGGATGTGATGATATTAATTGATTACTCTAGGAAGCCACTAGATGGCACTGTGTTAAGTGTTATGTGTTGGATACATGGTGATTAAGAAAGAAGAAATAGGGCCTTGGGGTTGTTGTGTTAAGATGAATAAAGACAGACATGTTAAGACTGCACTGAAAGATTTTATTTAAACACTGAAACAAAACGGGGACTACTTTCAGGCGCTGCGTCATATCATTACGCCTGCTGCACCCATGGTACGGCAGCAAAGTTCCTTGATTATTACGCCGGAATGAGAGTATAGTTCCTAGCCATATCAGCCTAGAAAATCGCAACCTTTCATTTTCTGTCAGTCTTAGTACACGATGTAACTACAGAAGAGTCAAGCTTTAAATAGGAAAAATATTGAAACTCTTTGGTCGTTTTTGATGACCAAATGCTAATGGTCTAATCAGATTCAATGAACTATGCTAAGCTAAAAGTGCTACCGCCAGACCCGGAGATCGGCTGAATGGATTTCAAAAACAGTAAAACTCAACTGTTTAACTCTAGGGGAGGTGTAAAATGAGCCTATTTCCAAAAAAAGTGGAGTGTTCCTTTAAGCGTTAAGGTTTTCCTCCCCATTAGAATACCATTACGGGGATACGTAATGTGGCTTAAAATGCGTTAAGGCAGTGTTTTTTAAAAGACCAAACTCTTTTAAACCCATTAATAAAGCATTCTATGTAAAAGCAAATAAGCCCATAATAAGAACACAATGCGTTTAACGCATTGCATTAGCATCCTGGACTCATCTGCTTGTCAGTGTTTACTGAGTTTGGTCTTTTAAAAACTTTTAAAAAAAATTTACAACATTTATTTTACCAACCAAACATATTAGAAGTACACGCACATAAATTTAAATAAATAAAAACAATAAATAAAATAAAATAGCATCACATGACAATGCCAGAAAAAAATATATAACGTTACATTCAAGTTTAACAAAGAGAAACACGGTGCTTGAATGCTCAAGCTACAATAACATACTAAAAAGTGCAAATAAAATGTGTGTCTGTTACTTGTATTGATTGTAAACTGAAGTCAGATGAAGCCGGCCATCGGTCCCTTTCTCTGTGTCAGACTTAACTTTGTTTGTTGTCGCTTCTAAAATAATGTTGCGAGTGGGGCTTGAGGAAGTGACGTCGCCTGCGTCTGGCAGAGTGTTGCCAAGTCCCAAAAATTTCAGACCCTGGAACTTTACCGGGGAACCCCCCCTCGAAATGTGATGGGGATAGTTTTGAGTAGCAATTGGGCGGGTTTTGTTGAGAAAACCTGGCAACCCTGACAGCCCCTGAAGTAACGTTAAGTCACGTGAAACAGAAATACTGCAAAATAATAACGCGACTAAACGAGACGAAATAACGTTATAACATTTTGTTTCGTCTCGTTTTGGTCAATGAAAATGAAGAGACATTTTAGCATAGTTTTTATTTTGTAAACCACATTTAGTCTGTTTTTATTCGTCAACGATATTGCATTATACATTTAATTATCGTCATCGTCACATGACCAGCATTTTACGTTGCGTCTCGTTTTCGTCACGTGATAAAGGTTCGTTGACGACGATATTTCGTCATAATTTTCGTTAACAAAAGCAAACACTACGCATTAAGCAATGTTAAGCATTTTGGAATGCCCCCTTCGAGGTGCAAATGATCGACAGATAACTGCGCTTGTGGATATTTCAGCAAATGTTGCTTCACTTAGAAATAACATCTACAATAAAATAAAATAGGCTAATCAAACACTGCTGATTTTGTCCAGAGTTAGGATACGCTGAACA